>SMGU01002025.1:0-11243 GCA_004348175.1 Puccinia novopanici | reverse complement strand
TTTTTTTTTTTTTTTTTTTTCTTGTTAACAAGAGGAAAGCTTTGAATTCAGACTAATCAAATTCAAATTAGGTTGAGTGTGCCATTGGGAGGAAACCTGGAGTTTGAGATGGTCAAGAGGTTAATTTCAGAAAATGTTTTCCCACAGGGAAGATGAGGAGCGCACCTAGGATATGGAAGCTTTAGTGGCAATATATTCAAGATCTATTTCTTTCTTCATTTGTAATACTAAGATTTCTGTCTCAGTGCAGGTGGCAAGATAGTGTGGGTGGTAACAGTTGCGAGGAAGGGAAGTGGGAACATTGAAAGGTTCCTCCAGAAATTCACTATTCTTGCGTAAAACCCAAAATGAATCACCTCCCTTCTTATATTTGACCCCCAGCTTTTCCATTTTTTGATGCTCATGCAAAAGATCAAGTTTTTTGCCAAGAGAAGAAAATTGTGTTGAGCGCCAGGAGCATTGTACTCGATGAAGTGTTTTGTCAGATTTCTGTTCAGTGTCTGAGCAAGACGATGGATCACCAAAGATATCTTGCTGGTCATCTGGTATGTCCAATTGACTGAGCATTTCGGTGCGAATTTCTGAAAGCTAAGAGTAATGATATGACTTCAGTGAAATGAAATATAGTAATATTTAATTTGGGTGTAAGAAAACTAACCTTTCTGCGCCATTTGGATTTTTTGACCTGGTAATACTTCTTGGCAAGGGCCTCAGGTGTGTATTTTTGTAGTTGAATGTCATGGCTTTTCGAAATAAACCACCTTTGGAGAACCATTGTTGCATTTGATAACGTATTGTGGGATGGATTGATTGGAAAATTGATGAGGCCACCACTAGAATATGCATGTTGCCAGTGCTTAAGAACAAAGACCGAAAAGATTTTGTTCCAGTGGGAATCCCAAGGGAGCGACCATGCAAAAGTGGGATTTGGAAATTTTGCATCCTCCAGATCGTCAAGGAAAAGATCAAGACACTTCAAGGATATTCCATATCTAGCATTGGGCTTAACTGGATCAAGCTTCAACTTGGAACGGATTGGTTTGTTGGTAATGGTTAAAGGCAAATCGTTGGCAGCTTGAATCTGGTTGGGAGTTGGTAGCATCTGCCAGTGTGGTTCATGGAGATCTTTTTCAATGTTGAGAACCAGACGGCAAAATGAAGATATGGATCTAGCAAAGTGGGAGGTTGATGGTGGTATGATGGTGGAGAGTGATTGCTTCAGGTTTTTTTTATTGGATGAGACTTTTCCGTTCTTGAGAGCTTTGACCATTATGGGAGGATATTGAAGGATCTGGCTGAAGGAGGATTCCTGAGAAAATAAGCTTACATCAGTGTGTGTGATATGATAAAACCAACATTTAAATTGAGGTTTGGAGTTTGGGGATGAGTTGAATTTTCAGAAGAAAAA
Organism: Puccinia novopanici; assembly: GCA_004348175.1. Lineage (NCBI taxonomy): Eukaryota > Fungi > Basidiomycota > Pucciniomycetes > Pucciniales > Pucciniaceae > Puccinia > Puccinia novopanici. Next base: position 9,835 of record SMGU01002025.1, on the reverse strand, counting down.
TCTTCAAAATGGACAAAATTAAGCCCGTCGTGCTTAATTCAGGGCATATATGGGATATGATTTATCAACCATGGAAGGCACCAATGAGTTGGCTTTGTGTTTTCACAAACCAATGAATCATTGAAATTAAGCACGGCGGGCTTAGTGGGTGGTGGGTAGTATGTGAAACTTTTGTGACAGGAGGTGAGATAAATTAAGCCCGGCGGGCTTAACAATACCATAGGAATTCAACACAAAACGTGGCTTATGCATGATTATGCAATGTGTAATTTTAAATAGCCATTTTGTATTGACAGACCTAAAGCTAAAAATACGGAAAAGACTACACCAAATTAAGACCTTTACCTTCACAATGCGATCACGATGGAAAATATGCCAGTGTACTGAGCTGGGATGCAACCACGAAACCTATCGGGATGAAACAAGAAATGAAGATCAAAAGGGAAAGCCATGGTCAGCTATGTCATACAAAGAGCATTTGAAGGCAATAATGAAGAAGAGGCGCAGTGAAGAGAAGAAAACGGATACACATGAAGCTATTGAGGAGATTGGTGATGATCAGCAAGTTCAGTAATTTTCTTGGATTTTCTTTAGATAAAATGGCTAACAGTGGATAAACACAGGTGATAGCCGAAGGGACTTCCGGTTCATTTGCCATACAATCCAAAGGGAAGCAGAAGGAAGGGGTGAATCCAACAATCGTGGACACAACACTTAGCCGAGGAAATACATTTCAGCTCACACCACAATATAGCTTAATGATAATGGCACAAGTAGCCAGACTCTCATTGATCACCCGAGTCAGTGACAAGACGATCTCCGAGATTATCAAGATGGAAATTTCAAAGCTACAACATCTCTCCCACGAATACGGCTTTGATGCTTCAAAAATCATCAGTCACATTCCTCTTGCAAAAAAGACTGTGATGCAAAGACTAGGACTCGATATTGAGCTTTGTGAAATGATCTGCTGTCCTGAATGCTTCAAACTCTACCCAATTCCCACCATTCCCAACACTGATGAAGAAGTTGCACTAATGACACCAATCCAAACCACCTGTACCCGAACTTTCTACTCAGAAGCAAGAAAATTTGTGAAGAAAATTGACGACAAAGAAGTTTTATGTGATGAAAAACTGATGGAAATTGAAGGATCTGGGAAACAAACAATAATCCGACCAAAAAGAAGTTTCTGTTTTTATACGCTAAAGAAATGGCTTGCAAGAAAACTCTGTCTTCCAGGGTTTGAGAAGCTTCTGGATTCTAATCTCCAATACGATAGCTCAAGAAATGGAACAATGATGTCTGACGTGTGGGATGGGACTGTGTGGAGAACTCTTCTTGGGCCTTCGAATTCTAAGGAAATTTACACTTCAAAACCTGGAAATCTAGTTTTCAGCCTCTATGTGGACTGGTTCAATCCCTTTGGAAATAAAGTTGGAGGAAGTTCTGTCTCATTGGGGGCAATAGCTCTGGTGTGCCTCAACCTGCCACTTCAAGAACGATACAAGGTTGAGAATATTTTCCTATTTGGAATAATTCCTGGACCAAGGGAGCCGAAGCTAGACCAAATGAACAATGTGTTGGAGCCACTGATATTGGAGATGATGGAATTCTGGGAAGGTGTATGGTTTGCGAGCACAAGTCAGTTTCCAGAAGGGCGACAAATACATGCGGCAATTTTCCCACTCATTGGGGATCTACCAGCAATTCGTAAGACGGCTGGATTTGCAGGGCATTCTGCAACCAAGTTTTGTTCTCTGTGTGAGATCACACTTCAAGATATCAATGCTATTGAAATCAGCATGTTCAAGGCAAGAACTCACGAGTCCCACATGGAGAAGGTTGGGAGATGGGAGGCCTGTAAAGAATACTGGGGGAGAGAAAAAATAGCGACTGAAGAAGGTGCAAGGGGAAGCATTCTCAACAAGCTACCCTACTGGCGACCAGTTGAATACTGTGGAATTGAAGTAATGCATGTTTTACTTCTTGGAAATCTCAAAGATCATAGCCATACCTATCTGCGGGCTTTTGGTGCTGGAAAGGAGTTGGAAAAAAGGCTAAAGCAAGAAAAGAACTGGAAGAAGACACATCACGGAAAGGATTTTTTTAAAGGCCTCAAGTTTCCTGATTTAAAAAGAAGAAAGACACCTGATGCAGACTCAAGTGGAACTGAAGATGAAGAGCGGGCTGGAAGGAAGAGACGATTACTCAGTTCAAAGAACCTCACTCGTTTATCTAAAATCACAGAAGATGTAGCTGGCCCATCAAAACATCAGTACAGGTTGCGATCACTATCTTCACGAGGAGGAAGCTCAAGAGGATCTGAAACACCATCTCAAAATTCTCAAGACTCAAGGGATTCAAGGACCACAACTCACCGTTATGAACTGCGCTCAAGAAGTGTTGTCAGTGCTTCATCAATTGAAATTGAATCTGATATCGAAATGGATCAAGTAGAATCGCAGGTGGAGAAGGCAGAGGTTGAAGGAGAAGAAGAGCAGCAGGAGGGGAATGAAGAGGGTGATTACGGTGAAGATGAGCCGGGAATTTCAAAGGAGGAGCTGAGGGTGCTGCATGATGTCATAACTCACACTATTATACCAACTTGGGTCTCAAGGGTTCCCAAGAAGTTCGGAATGTCAGGTGCAGGATCACTCAAGGCCTCGGAGTGGTTTATTCTTTATACAGTATATTTCCCTCTGGCCATTGTTCCGTATTGGGTAATTGGAAATGACTGGCAGTCGAAAAGAATTAAGGGCGAAAGTGGACTGACACACCGGGAAGTTTTACGTGATTCAACTCTCAAAATTATTGAGATAACCAACATCATCATGAAGCACCAAATAGACTCTAGCGATATCCAGAAGTTCTCCCAATTGATCAATGAATACCGACATCTCCTCCGACATGGCTGGCCTTCAGTGAAGAGCAAACCAAATATCCACGTAACACAGCATTATCCAGAAGTCATCAAGAGGTTTGGTCCACCCATGGCAACGGCAGCTTGGGCTCAAGAAAGACTGAATGGAATGCTAGGGAAAATTCCAAACAACTCTCATCTAGGTATGTAAATCAAACTTATTTAATCATGTGAATTTTAAACGGCATGGAATTTATGCTGCATATGTTTTTCACGGCCTACAGGGGAGATGCACAAAACCTTGATGAACACGTGGAACCAGAAAGCGCACTACTATGGATTAGTGAATCAATCTGGAATCAACATGATGGGATTGGCAAGTGCAAGCGGCCAAATGGAGAAGTCATCAACCAAACTGAAGGTTACCAAACTTGAACAACATGCCTTCAAACAATGGTTGATGCAACTAGCAAAATTTGGCCTGGATCGGGAAGGGGAGGAAGGTTCAGAGGGTGTTGTGACCAAAGTGAAGACTCTAAAAATGTTCAATCGACAATACAAGGCTGCAAAGGATTTGTATGTCGAACCACCAGGAAATTCCAACATCGAGTTCTCCAGATTTGGTCAAAGGGTTTTTGGGAGGATCACCTTGTTGTTCAAGTCAAACTCCGATGAGACTATTTGGCTATTGGTTCGGCCCTTTGAAACATTGCGATCATGGGATGCCCCAAAGAATCCATACAAAGATCTCAAACAGCTGAACACACAATTGTTGTATGCAAACAAGTTGGAAAAAGCCGAGGTGGTACATCAATCAATGGTAGTAGGACATATTGCAATACTTGAGAATGTGGAAGGGACCTTTGGAATCAGCAGGAAGACAATATCTGCGGTATCCCTTGGAAATGTGGTCAGTGATACTTATGACCACTTTGAATGAATAATACCCAGCTGACTTTGGGTGATGATTCCAAACAGGCATGGAGATTGAACGATGAATAGCAGATTTGGAAAGTCCTTGCATCACATTTATGAAAACTTGGGAAAGGCCACCATAAATTCTGTGTTGCGCATGAAATTAATTGAAAAGACCTCCAAAATGAGTTGTTTTTGCTGATGCCGATATTTGTTGACTTGTTCAAAGGTAATTTTTTGAATCATGTGTATCTTGCATAAATGTGTTGGTGGTCCAAATATTAAAGGGGCAAGAAATTTATTTCCCTGGAAAATATATGTGGAGATATGACTGACGCGGGTGAATTTGAGAACAACACATCTTGCTCCACAATCATCTCAAAAGATTTAATCCTGCCCACGGGGCTTCATGCCTACTTAGATCATCATTTCGTGCTGGATTTTACATTAAATTTTGAGTGAAAGAGGTTTGTTTTCTCTATGTAGCACTAATAATACTCCCGGGTGACTTATGTGCTGATTAATCACTGCACTCTAACTCAAGAAGAGGACTCTAAAAATGGAAAGCGATCATATGGATGTTGGAGAAGGTCCGAGTGGGAATCCTGGGGGGCCCAACTTGCAAGATGAAGAGGATAATGTGGCGGGGCAGGACTCAGACTTTGAGAGGGTTTTGCAAGGTGAAAATGAAAGCAGTTCTGATGATGATGGTACGTATCTTTTGGTTAGATCATGTAGACTTGAGTGCACTTGAGAAACTAACAGAAATATGTTTGCTGTGTTTGAAGATTCCAAAAGTGAACCCGATGATCCTGAAGTTTCCCTCAAAATCAGGATTCAGCAAGAGAAGAGAAAAAGGGCTAATGAAAGCTCCCTGGGAAATATTCGAAAAGTGCGCCGTGTGGTTCTTGCAAAAGGACTCCCGAACCAATCTTCTGCGATATGCCGATCAATTAGGGCCTTTGCAAGATTTCTGATGGGAATGCCCAGCACTGTCGAAACGTATCCGCAAGCCCCAACCCAAGAAGAGTGGGCTACTTGGCATGAATGGACTGACAAACGCTATGCCCGAATGATGAAACATATGGAGGACTTTTCGGAGAAGCATAAGGAAGTCCCAAAACAAAACTTCAAACAGCTTTACAGTGATGAACTTGCACGCATTCGAAAGGCCTCGGCTCCACCAGCATTTTTCTCAGCGCCAGATGTGGTCAACAGTGAGCTCAACATATCACTCAATGTGAAAAAAGCTTGCGAACAGGACATCCAATTTGCGGGATTTGGACGTATAACTTTTGAATGGGATGCTAGCTCCTTCTCCGCATCTCTTTGGAACTCGACTCTTGGAACTATCATCATCAAGCATTACCATTCGTGGGCAAAAGGACAGCCCGGAAACTTGTGGGGGGAAACTGGCTGTATGGAAAAAATATTGGATCGATGGGTGCAAGGCCAGGGAAAGGAAATGAAGCGAGTGGGGGGGGCTGAAGGGCAGTCTTCGATTGAGCGCAAGGCAGAAAAGGCAAGGAAGGCTTCAATCACCCGAATGAAACAAAAGGTAATGATTTATTTTTGTTTCTTTTAGATGAAATCTAACTGATAGTTTGTGGTGCTCTACTGTGTTGAAGATTTCAGGCAACAGGCGAGATGTTTCACTTAAAAAAATGAATAATAATTCTTCCTTGGCTGCTATATTTACCAAGGAAACTGTCTCTGATTGGGAGGATCAACCAGCGCCGGGTAAACCAAAGCGGATCCTTTGCGGATGGAGGAGTGAGGCATTCAACCTATGCTGTTCTAAGTTGGATGAAATCTCCTTGACCATGGCCAAAACAACCACGTCAATGAAGGCAATTCACCGAATGATTGACCGGGATGCTATTAATGTGGAAACTCCCTTGGAAATCAACCTAGTATCAGTCCCCCGAAAACTTCCCATTGATGCGTACAATCCGGTATACCTTGAAAGTTTGTCCACCGTCGAACGAGAGCACATCAAAGCACGTGAAGCCATTGGTTTGGAACGAATGGCAAGGGAGTTGAATGAAATGACGATCCGCCGGGGAGCTGTTTTGGGCCAAGGTGGTAGGCCAACAAGTATGGGTGATCAGGGCATGTCACCAATTCAAGGCCCAAGTGGTGGAAGTTGAGTATGTGGTGTTCTTTAGCAATGTGCATCCGTTCAACTTTTGACTAAAATTTTCTTTATGAAGGTCCCACCAGATTTACTCCAAAAAAATTTCAATTAAACACCAGTCCTGAGCGAACCATGATGAAGAAGAAGAAACCCCAGTGAATTATTCTTTTCTGCTGTATTATTACCTCAGCTTTCATCATTATTATTCTATCACATGGAGACTATCAATTGCCTTGAAAAAGGATATGTTTCCATAGCTTTGTTGAATTCATATTTTGGTTAGTGGTCTGGGTAAATTTTGATTGGTATATTGGTGCCTCAAAATCCTAAAAGATCTGGAGGATCATCAGTTAGTTGATGATGGATCCACTTGTATTTTTTTGGAAGTATGTTGACATGACTGGGCGTGCTGTTGGTGAATTTTGGTAGGAACATAGGACTGATTATGACAAGTCAATAAAGTATCAATATTCATAGAAGAATGTTTTTTGGTCAGTTCCCTCCTCAGAAATAAGGTGGCTGGAGCACTTGTGTAAATACATTGTGGATATCAATGGAGATATCTAAGTGGTTGAAATTCCACCATGGGGTGTAAAAAAGCCTTCGAAGTCTGATTAATCTATGGGGCTGTTCCACAAACCTTGCGGAGTGGTCTTTTCCTTATTGGTTTCATAGATGATAAATTTATATTTGGAGTTGTGCATGGAAGGACTTCCTCTGTGATTATATGCACATGTTTTGGAGAACATTACTATTCTTTCAAACACTTATGACTGTAAAATCCAGATTGATTGGTTTCTTTGGGGGTGAATAATTCATAAATACCATCATGGCCTATAATGATCCACACCAGCATAAACCAAGAAATTTGTGTATGATTGCAAGATATCTCATTGAATACAATGACTCAATTTGGGGGGATTGTTTTTTCTGGTTGAATGTTACACACAAGAAGAATGTTCAACATATTCTCAGTTTGAAATGTCTCAAATATGCACAAAGGATAATTTTTAAAAGAATTTGAAAATAACATGAAATGGAAAGGGCTGTTATATTAAACTTCCAGATAAATTGTGATGTTTCCAAAGAGGGGAAAAACCCAGCCTGAAAAGGTAAATTTGAGTATCCTCGTAATTTTATCACTGATGAATATAATGATTTGTTGGAAACTTGGTATTTTTTTAAACATCAGCAGGAGACAGCATGAGCCAGTGGTTAAGATAATGAATTTCAATTTTCAGCATTATGGAATGCAGTGAAAATCTCTGTTTTTTCAACTCATTTAATTTTCCCATAGAAAATTTGTGGCATGCACAAATTTATATGGCCTGGGATACTGAGGGAGAAAGCAGTATAGGAATTATATTTACATCCTGGAGCAATGTGGCAACTTGGAAAAATTGTCCCTGTGCTGCTTGAGATGTGTTATGTGTGGAGGATTCCATCTGGACCATAAGATGGGGTTAATTCAACATGCAATCAGAAATCCAAAGTACTGAGATAATGAGATTTGGTTCTCAGATTTCAATACACGTCCATTAAAAATTATTATGTTGATTATAAAAAGCATGCACAATCAAGGAAAGATTGGTTTTGCTCAACTTCAAGGCTAGAGTTCACAAAGAAAGGGTCACAACATTGTTGTAGCCATGGAGCTTACTCATCATACAACTGCTGATTAGCCAAGTGATTGTGTTCATCACCCAACAAACATTTTGGCCACAGGGGAAATAAATAATTAATCTTACTCAAAATCATCTTGCCAACATTTTGTATCACCAAAAGACATGCAGAATATACACTAAAGATATTGAATATTCCAAGAACAAAATGGATTGAATCCTATGTCAAAACCTGGTGGCCAGAATGTTTCCAATTGGTAAGACAAAGCCTGATGATCACTGATGGCTGGGTTCTGGTTCTCTGTGAATAAGTCATGATTATCTGCAAGACCCGGGGCAAAGCACTGTTTTATTTTGTGATTGCAACTGAAGTACTGAATTCCATTTCATGATGACCTCCGAAGGAAGTTTGAAGACGTTCACATGCCACTACAAATGAATAACTTCTAATATAATTCACAAGTGCATATTTGATGTATTTTGGGTATATTAAATGAGTAGGCTTATCCAAAAGGGTTAACAAGGGTGTTAGGCATAATACAATTATATATCATCCAGCCAGGGAGGCCTGGAGAATGTTCTTCTTACATTCTTCAGTCAGTTACTAAGTAAGTTGAAGTGTTTTTTGGACGTTGCGATAATATGAGAACACTGAGATGCAAGGTTTGATATGGATAGTCGAGGAGTTGTTTGGTGACTTGCTAAGCCCGGCGGGTTTAATAAATACAATTCAAATTAATTTCAACTGTTAAGCCCGGCGGGCTTATTGCTAAGATAAAGTCATGCATGATTCAATTGAGTAATTATGGGATTCTGAAATCAACGCAGGTTTTGGTTTGTGGATGACTATTTGGCATAATGCATGATGATCTCCTATACCTGATTTCATTTAATATTAAATTCAAACGGAGGACTTTGACAATGTTCACTCTGAGCATACATCAATAGCTACATCACCACCCATATGTATCGTAATGAACCATCAGTTCATATGATCACAACCAGTCAAAAATTCTCGAGGCCATAATAATGCATGAACAGTCGCTTTTTATGTACACGAAGATGTTAGCAGCTGATGAGGATTGCTGCACCACGGGTGCAGAAATGGATAGCATTTTCTTCACCCTAATGGAATATCCATGTAATTCATTGTAGGAAGAATTATTTCTATCTAGAATGTTTGAATGCCTTATCGCTCAATTAATCCCAACACATTCTTTATGTGAGGTCATTTGGTCAATTCCATCAAATGATTGAACTGCATATGATTCAAATTGAATTGGAAGGAGATAGGTTGTTCAAAGAAGCTGTAACCAAGCCCTATCTCTGACGTATCCCCATGGATCAACTTGAGATACAAGTGAGATACAAACAGTGTAAATCCCATCTCTCAAATCAATTCAACTTCCATGTGTGATGTTGCACGGCACATTGTAGAGGCTGCACACAAAGCTCAATCACCAAAACAACAGCAACCCACCCAAAATCCCTTTGATAGTTAAAGCAACCCGGTGGTACCCAACATCCTTCTTGAGGAATCCTGCAGGTTGGAATGCGGGATATATGCATGTGTGTGAAGACAATATATTGCTTGATATAATGCAGCAAACTGCTGGCATTTGTTCAAAGTTGTGGCACCAAGCAAAAAACTGCATAGCATTATTTGGATGTGTGGTGACTTGTTGTCATCAACCATCAATCATGTGATGCGTATTGAACCCCAATATGCCTTGCTATCTCTGTTACAATGATTCCTTTTGAGAAACACCATGACCGACATGTTCCCTGATTTCACAGCTATAAATTGATCTGCCTCCGGAGATCGATCTTCACCACCATCCACAAAGTCCCCAATCCAGAGTGAAAATCATATCATTACATTACAATCACACATTTCTTGTTCCCCCCCCAAACTCTATATACTCACATCTTGACCGTAGTTCTCCCAATGAGTGTCAACTCTGACTCCACCGACTTCAAATATACTCGCAAGGAGAGTGAAATCACTTGCCTTTATGAATGGCTCTATCATACGGAGGTCCGCTTCATAGAAACTGTCAAACTTTGGGAGCCTGCGAACGATACCTCTCTTTGTGACCGCAACTACACCTCAATCAAGACCGACCACAAGCTCTACAAGCGCTGGTTGGATGCGACAAATTGGTTTGCGGCCAAAGCCTTGCAGCTGGATGCCAATGAGGAGGCAGAATCCAAGGGTATCCCATTGAACGAGGTGCCGCAAATACGAGACATTTGGGTTGCCAGAAGGGAGGAATTGGGTCTTGGTGAGTTTTTTTT
>SMGU01002021.1:0-25419 GCA_004348175.1 Puccinia novopanici | reverse complement strand
TTTCCAAAATCCACATTTTTTATTCCAGCAGTGTAACAGTGTGAATTTTGGCAAAAAAAACACCAAAAGGCCATTCAGCTTGGTAAATTTTGGCTTGCTAAGTGCAATAAAACAACCAAAAAATAGTCCAATTAATTAAGTATAAAAACAAGAATTAAAATTTATATGTTCAAAATGTTTTTCAATATCTAAAATTTTTATTCCAGCATTTTAAATGTGTTGATTTTGAAAAGAATGGTGCAAAAAGGCATTTTTTGGCAAATTGTGTCTTGCTAAGTGCAACACAACAACCAAAAATTATCCAATTAATTAGGTCTAAAATCCAGAATTAGAATTTAAATTTGTAAAAATTTTTACAAGTTCAAGAATTTTAATTCCAGCACTTTAAGGGTGTTCATTTTGGAAAAATTAGCACAACAGGACCATTTTTGGAAAATTGTGGCTTGCTAAGTGCAATAAGACAACCAAAAATGGTCCAATTAATTAGATCTAAAATATATAATGAAAATTTATATGTGGAAAATATTTTTCAAGATATATAATTTTTATTCCAGCAGTTAAAGGGTGTTCATTTTGGAAAAAATGACACAAAAAGGCCATTTTAGGAAAATTGTGGCTTGCTAAGTGCAATGAAACAACCAACAATGGTCCAATTAATCAGGTCTGAAATAAAGAATTAAAATAAATATGTGTGAAATCTTTTTCCATATCTAGAATTTTGATCCCAGCACTTGAAGGGTCTTCATTTTGGAAAACATGGCACAAAAAGGCCATTTTTGGAAAATTGTGGCTTGCTAAGTGTAATAAAACAACCAAAAATGGTCCAATTGATTAGTTTTCAACTCCAAAATTAAAATTTATATGTGGAAAATATTTTTCACTATCTAAAATTTTGGTTCCAGCACTTGAACTGTGTTTATTTTGAAGAATAATGGGACGAAAAGGTCATTTATGGCAAATTGTGGCTTGCTAAGTGCAATAATACAACCAAAAATGGTCCAATAAATCAGGTCTAAAATCCATAATTACAATTTATATGTGGGGAAAAAATTTCAAGATCTAGAATTTTGATTCCAGCACTTGAATGGTGATCATTTTGAAACAAAAGGCGCAAAAAGGCTATTTTTGGTATATTAGGGGTATCAAATATTACAAATCCACAATTAGAAACCAGTCAATTATTCAAAAAATCCTTTCTTCATTAATGGGTCCTAAGCGCTTATTGGTGAAGAAAAAATTGTTTTAAAAGAGGTGTATTTTTGCAAACCCTTCAATTAAATAATCATAGATTTTGTCATATTTGATACCCCCTATTTTATTTTATTTTATTTTATTTTATTTTATTTTATTTTATTTTATTTTATTTTATTTTATTTTATTTTATTTTATTTTATTTTATTTTATTTTATTTATTTATTTTATTTATTTATTTTATTTTATTACTGTACAGGTTATGGGACCTTTGAGACCCAATTTTTGATGAGGCCTGCACTGAAAATCACAGTCTGGCTGAAGATGAGACCTGCTCCAAAATATGGGGCTTGCAGAAATGTGTCTCATGGTCCAAAGGAAAGTCTTTGGGCATTTGGGGTAGGTGCTCAAAAATGGATTGGCACAAAACTACCACCAAAGACCTGTAGGCACTCAGGCCAAAGGGGTGGCATTACTTTCAAGTCCCTCTTTTGGAGGCTTTCTGCTTCACAGCAAGGGGTGCCCTTCACCAGCCAAGTTTACCAGTCCCTCCAACCAAGGAGGGGCTTGTGTTAAGTTAGAAAATCAAGGCTACAGCCAAGCCAAGAAAGCCTGTGGTACAGTGTGCTTCACATGCCCTTGACTACACCCACATGGGGTGTTCCAAATTTTTGGGGTTTTTTTTTAAAAAATTACCATCCAAAAAGAATGTTTTAAAGAGTTCAGAAAGTTGCAGAAAGTTAATAGTTGAAGAATTGAGATGAAAATATCATTAGAAATAAGATCAATGGGCCATGAAGAAGGATTCTTTGCATCACCACATCCCAAGGAGTCCTTTAATGGATGTGCACATGCCATCTTGGTTGACTGTATTATGGAAATTAGTACATAATATGTTCTTATCATCACATAATATGTCTCCAGAAGTACATAAATTGCTTCTGTAAAGCCATACTATGGTGTTGCAAGTCTACAATCTTTTTAACACATGCCAGAAAGTTTTGAATGTTATTTCTGAATTTTACACTGTCGTTGGAGTCCAAAAATGTGTGCTTCAAATTTTGCAGGTATTTTATCCCCCCAATCGTTCACTGACGCGTGCACGCGCCCTAAAAGCTGTCATCCAGTGATCACACCTCGTTTTTAGTTGGCGCCTTGTGAAACTCCCCGGTCTCCCCTTTCATGCGTCTGTCACGGGGTCTTTCCCAGATTGGACGGGCTACCCGAAAGCAACACAACACGGCAAGACTCGACCAAAACAAAAACGAACGAACGAACTAAACATCTCAACGGAATAACGAGGCTTCGCGCGGGAAACGAGTAACGAATCGATAGGTTATCTGGTCCCAGAACTCGTCAAGAAATAAAGTGATGGCCCAAGAAAATCCTGGAACGGTGCGTTGTCCAGCTTCCTGTCCCCATCCAGCAGGTTCGCATGTCGAGTTTCTATTTCGCATCCGACATGAATACCACTTGCTTCCCAGGCCAGAATTTCTGATTCCTGGCACATGATTAAAATTTGAATAGCAAGAACAGCAGGTCGAAGACGAAGAAGACGAATCCCTCTGCCTAGGTCCCACACCCATCGGCGCACTCTCAGAATATGGCATTAATGCATCGGATATCAAGAAACTTACCGAAGCTGGAAACGATACCATCGAAGCCATCGCCTACCAGCCCCGCAAAAGCTTATTGTCGATCAAAGGCATCTCAGAAGCCAAAGCAGACAAACTACTATCGATCTGTCATCAAATCCTCCCACTCGGATTCACAACTGCTGCCGAAATCCATAACCGCAGATCAGCACTGATCCATATCACAACTGGCTCTAAAAACCTAGACACCATGCTCGGCGGTGGAATAGATACCCAGTCGATCACCGAATTTTATGGTGAATTTCGTACCGGTAAAAGTCAACTATGTCATCATCTCGCCGTCAGTTGTCAATTACCTGCAAATATGGGCGGGGGTGAAGGAAAATGTATGTTTATTGATACTGAGGGAACTTTCCGTCCCGAGAGAATCCTTGCAATCGCCGAACGATACGGCATGGATGGTGAAGAAGTGCTCAATAATATTGCTGTCGCCAGGGCTTACAATTCGGACCATCAATCTCAACTCTTACGTGAAGCCTCAAAACTAATGACCCTCTCTCGGTAGGATATACCTCTCTCTCGCCCTTGCCTCCCATTTCCACATATATATATATATATATCAAAATTGATCTTGTTCAACTTGTAAAACCCACACCAACCACACAAAACAAAACTTTTAGATTTGCAATACTCATCGTTGACTCGGCCACAGCCCTCTACAGGACGGATTACAGTGGTAGAGGGGAGCTAGCCGACCGACAAGCTCATCTAGCCAAATTCTTACGAGGTTGTCTTGGCTTGGCGGAACAATTTGGAATTGCGGTGGTGATAACCAATCAGGTCATGTCCAGTCCGGATTCAGGACCTGGTGGGGGCGGATTGGGCAAAGCACCTATCGGTGGGAATATCATGGCTCATAGCTCTACGACCCGGTAACTCTTCATTCTCATTCATTCCCCATCTGCTTTCCTTCTGAGACCGATGAGCTGCTAACATACAGTACTCCTGGACTCCTAACCAATTTCTTTCAAAGCCTACAATTCAGGAAAGGCAGAGAAACGACAAGGATCGTTAAATTGATCGACTCTCCCTGTTTACCTGAAGGCGAAACCAAGATGTCGATCAATCAAAATGGAATCGGAGATCCCGAAGAAGAATAAACCGGGAAGACGTAGACGGCATATCACCCTATCTCTTTATATGAACTTTTTTTTGTTTTCGCATCTTTGCACTAGTTCTATTTCTTTTTCCTAACCTGTTCCTCTCCTCTCTAATTATATGTACCACAACCTTGCGTCTCTCTTTAGTGAACATATGTCCCCTTTTTTCAGACGGTCAATTCTTTGGGGTTTTTTGGCCATATTTTTATGCTCGAAAAGTTTTTTTTTTTTTGGTTCAAATCATTCTTTTTCTGCATTGTATTGCTTTATACTTATAAAACCTGGTGGCCTGGGTTGATGGATTTTTTAAATGCAAATGACTTGTGGAGCTTGGTCAGGTAGTCAAGCCCCAAGTGTAGGTATTGGCGGGTAAGAGAATCTCTGGTGTTGAGCCCCTCCTTGCTGTGGGTATTATCAGGGTGTCCATCCAGTTCTCTGCAGTCATTCACCTTGACTGTCAACACTGTTATGAGCTTTGGTTTGGAGAGGAGGAGTCAGTTGTATGTATAAATTGGGAATCATCTGCCTTCTTAATGCCAGAAACTGGATTCCTCAAACTGCCCCGGCTTCCAAATGATGAAAATAATAAAGGGGGGAATCCAGAGGGACCTGCAGGCAGGGATGTTCAAGGTTCCCTCTCAAGCCAATTAGACCTGGTTTGCAGGAGGCTTTTCTGCAAGCTGGGATCTGAAAACCAGGTGTTTCTGAAATTCCCAGGAGGGTACAAGAAGAGGGGATAATATGACAAGAATTGTATATATTGACTTTTAAGTGCTGTAGGACATGGGGATAAATGCTTGGATGAGTTTTTGTGAGTTGATTTGTGGTTGGGTGGATGATTAGACTGGAGTTTTCTGGATTGATGACTGGTAATACAAAACGGTCTGGAAACTAGTGCAAAGAACTGAGTAATACAATTTGCAGCTGACCAAGCTACTGAAAAGGATTTCTATGAGGTAGGGAGTGTTTCTTTTTCTGTTTCATGTCTGTTATGGGATCATGGGACAGACTAATTGGAGCCCAGTTAACTAACCTGGAACTTTCTTGGTGGTGACTTGTCAGTGTATTTGGAAATCTTGATGGTGAGTTATTCTATTTCAAGTTCTCAGACTTCTATTTCTCTCTGGTGGATCGGGGGATGACTCCACGGGGTGTGACTTTGCATAGAACCTGTTGGAATATTTTAGAAAAGAATATTTAAATCGAACAGGACAATGAACAACCACAACGAACAACACCAGCAATGGCCCAACCTGACACTCAACCCAGCCCAAGATACGGTAAGCAAATTCCAACAAAAGCTTTTCTGCCGGAGCCTACTCACAAGAACCCTGTTCCCAAAGTCATGAATGGTACCAAACAGATAGCGAAGTGGTCCTGTCCGTCTTCGTCAAAAACACCAAACCTGAGCACGTCAATTGCGACTTTGGCCCCCGTTCCATCTCGCTCAACTACAAGCTGCCCACAAATGCTACCGAAGGTTGCTTCGATCTGGATCCTTTGAGCTACGAAATCGATCCTTCTCAAAGTTCCTGCAAAAGTCTATCCTCGAAGATTGAGTTGAGTTTTGATTAAAAGTCGCACCAACAAGCCTAACGCTAAGAAATTAACTAGCCCAACCGAACCCGCTGTTTTTCTCTGGCCCCTTGATTAATTACCATGCTTTTGATTTCCCCTCTACTCAATAGTATTCGACTCAAGAAAAAAGTGCCCGGCATCAAGTGGCAGGTCCTAGAAGGAGAGCAGTCCGAACTACCCGTGGCCCCAGTCATCCAAGGTAGGCTCAGCTTCCTCAACAGTGACAGCTGAAGTACTGGGGTTGAACTGATGGTGTATATATCACTGCAGAAACTGGCGCCGCCCGGCAGCCCGCCTATCCTTCCTCCGCACGTCGAAAAACTAACTGGGAACAACTTGCCAGTTCCGTTGAAAAGGAAGAAGAAGAAGCCATCAAAAATCTCAAGTCAGTTAATCTTGACTGCCACCCTTTTTATCATTCCGCCGACAGTATTGACGAAGCGATGATTCCAGGGACCCAAACGCGGGGGGAGACCGGGCCTTAAACGAGTTATTCCAGAAACTTTATGCTGATGCAACTGACGAACAGAAGAAAGCGATGATGAAGAGCTATGTCGAAAGTAATGGGACGGCGCTCAGCACGGATTGGTCTGACGTCAGTAAGAAGAAAGTCGAAACTAGGCCCCCTGATTCGGCAAGTTCTCTTCCCTCCCACCCAATTCTCAACAGTCTTATCCACATCTTGCTAACCATCTCATTGTGATTTTCTTAGATGGTCGCCAAGTCTTGGAAGGAGTGATACCAGTTGATGATGATGTCTTTCTTTTCAAAACTCGTATGTCTTGCGTGATGTTGGATATTGATCCACAGGGGAGTCTCTTATCCGATTTCCTCGAACCCCCTTTCACCCCGATGTTACCTTTAGTGTTGTTTCAGTGATTTGGGAGACGACGTACACCACAAGATCCTTACCTCTCATCTTGACTTGTATCAATATGTTTCGTGAACCTTTGATTCCCTCCGCTTCTTCAGTCATACAAGGCCGAATGCTGATATCCATCAACATGAACACGGATCACTGTCCTACTGTATCTACGTGGACTGCCCAGATGGCAAGTTGAGTCCTCCAATGGGTACGCTAGCTTCAAGGAAGGGTCATGTTGCTTGCATGGCAGTGAGGCAAAAAGATCTACCCGAGTCCCTAGTTGAGATTCAAATGGTCTATCTAAATGTTTGACCCTCCGAGAACATGCTAAAACCTACCTAAAATATTTGGCTCAAAAAGAGGAAACAGGTTGGTGCCATGTTCGTCCAAGTTCAAGTAAACTTCTTTGAAAGTACTGATCAATCTGCCCAGTGTTTTGTGAAAATTGCTATCAGCAAGAAAGTGTAAATTTTTTAGCATTTTTTTGTGGAGTTTTGGGGGAAAGGAGACGCACAAAAATCGATGGAAATAATAGGAGACCTGTAAGCAGGGATGCTCATGGTTCCTTCTAAGTCCCAGAACTGTTAAACGACTGAGGGTTTTTTAATTTTATTTTCTGGAAATGTGGGGCCTGTTGAACTTGGTTTTATATGCGGCCATGGATTGATGGAGAGCGGACAAGAAGAACAAAAAAGAAATTCGGTTACTTTTCTTTCTTTTTTTTTCTTTTTTTGAATTTTTTTCAATACATTGTTGATAATTCATGCATAACTGTAATGAATCAGGTGATGACGGTAAGGAAGAGAGAAGAAAGAGAGAAGAAAGGAAAAGAGGTCTCTTGAGCTTCGTATTGATAACAAGAAAAAAGGAAACAATTTGTGTTATAACGGAACGATAATGAAACACGTCAAAACATCATAACAGTCTCATCACTGTTCACATGATACGTTACACAAAGCCTTTACTTTCATTTCCTTTTTGAAACAAAAAACGAACTTCGTCTCTCGACTAAGTTTCAAAGTGTCATTGTGTTGCACACAGAACTACCGTGGGCTCCGCATCACACAGAAGTACCGTGAGCAGACTCGGATTCTTCACTCTAATCACCCTTAAATTCTTTAATAAGAGGCGCAGAGAAGATGAGACGCTATTTCATCAAGTCTTTAGGCTCCCTTATCCACCTGCTTATTGCCCAGGGCATCCTCGCCCTTGATAGCGCCATAACCCATGACAACCAGTTGGCACATCTTAATGTGAACCTGGCGCCGCTGAGGGAGACTCCGACACCTTCTCGAATACTGGCTACTTTTAATCTAAACGAGTATCCGCCGAGTGAGTCGACAATCGCATCTTTGAGCTCCACGTCGCGAACAGTATCATCTGAGCATACCTTATCACTACCACGAGAACATCTGGAAGAAAATTTACTCCTATCCACCGCGGAGTCCATTCCCCATCAGCTTTATTCGCCCAGTTCTGTCAAGCGCAAAGAAGCAGCAAAATCGTACGTGGAGCCGATGAGGAACATACGGCAGAAAGTCTCAGCGCAGCATGGACACGTGGCGCATAAAAACGGCGTGGGTTTCCCGGATCATTTTACTGCACTCCATTCCGCGGTTCAAGTCACCACCAAGAAACCAGCCGGACTGCTGAAATATACGCCCTCTTCTCGGGGGGAGAATGTTCGCGGGCTTGCACTGGTCCATCAGGAAGAGGAACCTCTCACCGTGGACAACTGGGATTATGTGAAATTAGACCTCAAGATAGAGGCGATTCCCGATCACATCCACCCAGAATATGGCGAACCTGTAATCACTCAAGAGAACTTCTTCAAATCCATGCACCTCATTCACTCCTATCTGCCGCGTGATAAGACATTTTGGATTCCAAAGGACTTCATAGGAGCCTTTCAGCACAGATATCGTCAAGTAAGAACTAATTATCCATATCCGGCAAAATTCCCATTGGACCTAAGACTGTTAATAACAAGAGACATCATGTTGAAAATCGCCGAGGATAAACTTCACATCGACTCGTGTTGGAGCTCCTCAGGAGGTATCAAACCGCAATTGAAACACAGCATTGACGTCGATCCCCGTAGAGTCCGCTTCATACGCAAACTCACGAAGCTATCAGTGTCCATTTCTGTGCTGTATATGACACTCTTTGGGGAACATGAAGGGCCAACATTGTCACACAGCCACGTCTCAAGCATGATCGACTTTATTCAACACGAGATCACACACTTTTCCGAAACGCCAGTGCCAGCAGAATCGCCGGGGAGTGAAGAAGAAAAAAAAGGGCACAAAGTCTTGGACGAGTTCAAACATAAAGCCAATTGTAACGCCGCAGCAGAGATAAATTTGGCGTGGAAGATGGTCGAATATTGGCTCACAAAGACCCGCGAATCTTCTTCACAAACGACCCCCACTTTCACCATGACCGAAGTGCATGAGCTGATCAATAAAATTATCTTCTACTCAAATCACAAATATTTCATACTCAAAGCATTAGCTCATGAAAAGAAAAAGGAAAAGAGAGCGTTGAAAGCCACATGATGCTCTTTTTTTTTTGGTTGTTGAGGATTGGCTTTTCTGGAATCATCTTGCTTTATTTATTTAATTTTTTCTGAATATATGAAGACATAATCCAACCACACTGTTATTTATGAAAGGACATCCCCAAATTTTTAAAAAACCAATGATGAGCCAGCTGCTGTGTTTTCCAGGATTGATTAATGTGCTACAAATCTCCATTGCTTGTTGCAATGCATGGCATGTAGGCTGACAGCTCTAGAAGGTCTGTTTATTTCAAGTTTCAAAAGGTGAAAGCCTTCAGAGAGAGAAGTGATACCAGCAAGCTGTGGAGAATTAATCATTGCTAGAGGGGTTCATCTTGATGAGAAAGAGTCCCTGGGTTAAATTACCATGATTTATGAGAAAAATATAATGGAGATAATCTTTCTGAAGTACCATGGAGGAAAAAGATCATCATCTTTGCATTCAAGCTGGCATATAGCCTAAGTTACAACACTTCTTCTGCAAGAAGATCCAGTAATTGCCAGTCAGGATGATCCCTACATGCTAAGCAGGTATGGTAACAGGTATGTGGGTATCATTCTGCATGCTTCTTCCTATTATCATGTGGATTCACTGGAATCAGTCTGGTGGTATAATATCTTTTTCTGATGAAAATCACATTGGCATACTTTGCATGCTGGTGATCTTACTACTGAGTGAGATTGTATGTTCATATCAAGGGTTGGAACCTGTCAATGGCTTGTTGAAAATCAGGTGTGGAATTGAAGAGTGAAACAGATTCTATGTTTTAAACTGAATGATGTTCTGTTGAGTTTTTGGCAGAACGACTGAGGAAGGGATAAAAAAATATTATTTTTCTGGAGCAAATAAGGACTAAGTTCTCAGTTGAAGGGGATAATGTGCCTTCTAAAAGAGACTCAAGATGGGGCTCAAGTGCCACCTCAAGGATCAGTATTATCAGAACCAATGATTTTAATTCTCTCATTTGGGGCCCAGCAATTAAGCAGTCTATATACAAGGTACAATTTGTGGTTGTAGAAATGCTAAATAAAAAGGTTGAGCAGAAAAGGAGTCTGACATTTAAAGCATGATAATTTTGAGAGAAAAAATAAAAGGAAAAAATCAAAGATCAAACTCAGACTTTCAATATATTCTCCAATGATAAGTAGATCAAAGAAGTGTCAAAGTATTTTAGTGTGCCTATTTAGGGAACTGTCCAACCAAGGAGTTTTAAAAATTGCTATATCTTTCTAGATCTATACAATCATCACATAAATCTAAGATATAAAATAAATAAATAAATTTCTTCATCATTCTTTTACCAACTAAATATAGACTACATTTAGCTTTGTGTACAGTCACTTTCAAAAGAGCTAGGATCTGTGACTTTCAGCTCCCATCAACTGGTCCAACTCAACACCAAGTAGTTAAAATACTTATAATTCTATCATTCCTTAGAAAAAATTATTTACTATTTTATTCTAACCCCAGAACCACTTAAATAAAATGTGTACTATTTTTATTCTGATGAATATGATAGAAATAACACATTGATTTTTATTTCCCAGGCCATAATATTTATCAGAATCACTCATATTAATTATTTCTAGTTTTGTTAAGTTTTTCCTAATTTTGTCTGGCTCGTAAAGGTTTTGCCAGGTTTTGTTTTATTATTATTTTTTCATTTCATTTTATCTTTTATTCTTATTATTGTATTTTGACAGTAAAAATAAAATTAGAATAACTTAAAAAATAAAATATGCATCCACAGTATGCAAATGACTATTTCCAGAGATGTTATAACTTAATAATTTAAATTATAACAACTCCTGGTAATATTAGTGCATCAATAGATCCCTGAGAGCGCTACAAGGTATTAATTAGCATGAAATTAAAAACTAAAAATATCCAATGATGTGATTAATAAATTAAAGCTAATTGAGGTCACATAGTACAAAACATAGCCTCATTAATTAATGAAATCACTTTAATGCTTTATTAAATCATTGAACTGCCTTATTGCGCCATTGCACTGAATTATTGCATCCACTGAAGTCAAAATTTATTTTCCCCCAAGGTATATTGATCAATTCTCAAGGTATATTATTGATTTTTATTCTGGCTTTCCACATGACTTTCGGCAGGGCACATGACAGGGACAAATTAAAAAGATCAGGAGAGTTTTGATGCAGGTAGGGAAGGGTAAAATATTAGAACACTTATCATTCTGAAGATCCTAATCTTCAGAATCAAAGGATCCACTTTGCTTCCCTGAGGGTGGTGTGGTCTGTTTTCCTGTATTTCTAGGTGGAAACATTAAAAATTTCTACTTTTATCACACAACCACTCAAGATATTTCCAAAAAAAACCTCAAAAATGGAATTTATGGACCAAATAAAACCTAGTCACCCACTGGAACCACCCTCATAACTCTACTGGTTTAGAAGATACACGGATTTCGCCAGTCACGGTCAATTGTTGGGGGTATTTTTTATTCATTATCACCCATATTGCATACTGAATGCATATTTATATTGAATTACTTTTACAAATTCCAAACATTAACTTGACCCATTTCTTTCATATTGAATTCCTTTCATTCTGTTTGCATATCAAAGGACTGCATGCCATTTGTACAGCAATATTCCCTCAAAGCTGTGTAGGGCTGTGCTAATGCTGTGTAGGGCTGTGATAATGCTGTGTAAAGCTGTATAGGGCTCTTTTAAGGCTGTGCAGCTGAAATCCCTCATATTTTACTACATAAGGAGGCCTTTTTCCTGCCATTTGTATCCTCAGACCATCCCATCATCCCATCACTCACTGGGCCCTGGTCAACCACTCATTCTCGCTTTAGTATCTTGAATATCTTACCCTTATCAACTCTTACAACCCTTATATACTACCTTACCTCACTGCAATACACATATATATATATCAGCTTCATCTTTTATAAAAGGCCCTTGGTTCAATCCCACCTGAGCACAACTTCCTCAACAGTGGCCTTTCCCAACTAGGCTTTTTTGCCATATACTCCACCCAGTCTTTCTTATATTTTATAACCCAACCCAAAGGACCCAAGTTCAATTCCTGTTCAAAGAATCTACTCCATCTTCTTTTTCATCCCCCTTTCTCACCACAGTTCATCTCCATCCATCTCTACATTCTTCATCCTCACTCACCCTTGCCAAATAGCAACATCCTTGGTTCAATCCCCACTCTCAGCAAACATCACAAAGGCCAACATTGAAGAATCCAACCATCACCCTGAACCCTGAAACCATTCCATAACACCAACATCAACATATTTTGTCAATCAAACAGCTCATGTTGAACACATCCTCTATCACGTTAATAAAATCTGCCAAGTGTAACTTGGTGGTCTTGTTTTCTGATAGCATAGAAAGGCAGAGCTTGCAACTCCACCATAACTTTCTCAATTCAGCAAAAGTTTTTAACGAGCACTTTTGAGTCTTACAGAGGTATTTGGCTCAAATTTCCCCTGGCAGCTAATTACAGGCAATAATACAGGGAACCTGCAAAAATTATTCATTTCTTGACCCCCCATTTTATAAACAAAATCAACCAACCCAAGGATCACCAAATCAACTCAAAGAACATTTTACACTCATCCTAGCCAAACTGCCTGATACTCAATGAAATATTTTAAGGAGGGGAAGTGAGATGGGATTGTATTACTGGATCAGATCCAAGTGCAGAAAAGGATTGTGAAGAACTGATAGTTTTGATTGGCTTGTAACTAGGCCAAATATATAGGCTAAGTACAAGCTGTTCAAATTGTGGCTGAGAGGAAAATGAATAATAAAAATAAACAAGCTAAAAGTGGTTGTTGGATGATGAAGAATAAATCATAAAATTCTAAGACTTGAAAACAGGAACACCCACACTGGGTTAGGTCGTTAATCTGAGACAGGATAACTTGAAGAAAATAAAAGAGCTGATTGACAAGAAGATATGATTAGAGAAAAAAAGTGATTACACAACTAGTTACTAAGGCCAATTAGGCATACTTAATTTGGTGTGTAAGTACATGATTTACTACTCATAGACTATA
Organism: Puccinia novopanici; assembly: GCA_004348175.1. Taxonomy (NCBI): domain Eukaryota; kingdom Fungi; phylum Basidiomycota; class Pucciniomycetes; order Pucciniales; family Pucciniaceae; genus Puccinia; species Puccinia novopanici. Next base: position 12,418 of record SMGU01002021.1, on the reverse strand, counting down.
ATTTTAACAGAGAATATGCCTTGAGAAAAGAGAAAAAAAAGAGAAGAAAAGAGGGAAGAGTTGAGAATTCAACAAGCAGCTACAAGCGCTGTTGTGTAGCATAACACAGAGTAGTGGCCTGTAGTGGCCCTGTAGCACTGCTAATGCTACAACGTTGACAGAGGAAAAAAAAACTGCTACACTATGCTGTTTTGGCCCTGTAGTGTAGTGGCCCACTTTTGCCACACATCATTCAAAATCCATAATTTAACCACTGTTCCTCAATGACTGCAAACCCAAAGTGGCCAGAACTCACTGCAGCTATACCTTCAGGATTCACAGCAGCTGACTGCCCCAATTTGGCAAAACAGGTTTTTTGAATGAAGCTCAAAATATTTTTTTCTCAGTCAAGTGGTATAAACTCTCTTTCTTCATCTGATCTCATGTTTTGTGATTTTTCTTACTTACCTTCTCTTTGTTAGTTTGGTTCTATTTCAAGTCATCTTGTAGAAATTTGATTGAAATAATGACAGGAAATGAGATCGAGAAAGGAAAGGAAAAACCTGAGACACAGGATGTGGATCAGTAATTTGAATAAATGAAACTAAGAGGATTGAATGAATAAAATAGAAACATTACAACATGGCTTTTTACCTCTTTTCTATTACACTCAATTAGGTTTCATTTCTGACTGCGGCACAGAAGATTGTGAGTGTCTCAATTTCCATAAAACTTTTTCAACACCTCAAAGCCTTCACCCGAATCACTTTCTTCCAACCCAATGCATATACTGAATATAGGAAAAGTGAGAACAGCCGGTTTGTAATCAAACAAAACAAGGGCTTTCATAAGTGGCATGTGGTGGCTTACAAAAACTTCCTATCTTTAAGATTCAAATTTCACATCAACATTGAAATCCAGTACAGGATTTCTGAAATCAAATTTTTGTTGAAATAAATCACCAAATACTTCAAAAGAAAACTTGCTCAACTACCTGCAGTTGAAATGCAGAAAGTCCAAGGAAGCTTGTGGTGTTACTCAAACCATTCTCCAAGAGTGATTCAACCAATCTTTGATGCACAGTCCACCATGGGAAAAGTGAGGGGAATTCATGTCAGGTGAAATTCAGTAGCACCTATTGAAACTCCAGAATTACTTACGTGATGTTCCATAATGATAACAATGGCACCTTTGTCCTTATTACCAGGGAGTAGAATCAAATATTACTGAGTGTATGTCCTGAATTAATTATCATGTCTTCCCCTCACTTTTGGCATGATGGTCACTGTGCATGCTGCACAGTGACTGTGCCAAAAAATCTAAATATGCAAACAGGTGGAGTTTGGATGGCAGCTTGGCTGGAGCATGCTGCATGTCAACTGCAGGCAGTTGACTGAGTTTTATTTTCAGTGAAAGTTTTCAACTGTAGAAATATAGATGTCAACAATGGTGATTAAAGGCATAAATCTATGAATGGATATTACATTAGTACATAAGAATGTGAAAGTCACATTGAAAATTCTGCTCATTCATACAGATGACATGATTTTAATCCCTTCTATCAGCCATTTATTGTCCTTTTAAATTTCCAATGAACAAGATCTATCCCCCAATACAGCAGCTGTCCCTTCATCTGATTAAAACTCACATGGTATACTACACTTCTGGGTCCAGCCTTGCCAAACAGTTCAAAACTGGCAGTGCCGCTTGCACAACCCTCACCAACTACTTCTGCCTTAACCAGGTCAACACCATTGGTTGGGGAATTCCCACCTGCTGTGAGACTGTGCCTCTAGAGTGGCAGCAGGACACAAGTTGGTTTGTTAAATAAGTTTGTATTTCTTGAAAAGATATACAACTATAGATAACAAGGCTAAAGAAAAGAAGACGTTATTTTTTATAACTCTACTGATTTATCTCTAAGCTGATGAAGCTGAGGACAGGAGTGGTAATGAAAACTCAACAGATAAACTCAAGTGAGGACTGGAGAAGCTGTGAAACACTAGCCTCCTCTGGATGACTCAACAGAGGGTCTCTTCTGGATGACTCAACAGAAGGTTCACTGGTATGATGGAATCAAGACCAGGTCCAATGTTTTTTAGGAAGTTGAACCAAGGCTCTTCAACTGGAAACCTATGTGGTTTGTTGGATGATAAAAACCACAGAAAAACAAGATGAATGATGAAGAAGAGGGGAAAGAAGCAGATAAGTAGCAGGGGTGGTTCAGGACCACCCAAAGAGGAGAGAGTGAAACAGAAAGAGAAATATTAGCAGGAGAGGTGACTTACTGATAAGTGATGATGACACTGGGTGCAGTGGGAAAATGACTTAGCAGTAAGGGACCTCTGGATTCCTGGTGAGTGATCTGTTCTGGTTCTGGTTGATGTCTGGCCTGAGGTTGAGAATTTTCACCTGGTCTGTTTTCTGAATGGTGGGAGGAGAGTCAAATTGAATATATTTAATTTGGTCTTAATCAAGAAAATCAACTTATTTTCAACCTTGAATATAGCAGGCACACAACACAATTATATCACATCTCATGTATTTTACATGGGTAGAAAAATAAGGAGAATCTTATTAGAAGAATTAGTTTGATTTATGAACATTGCTTGCAATCATAAAAAACTCCTTTCATACAAAAGGGAAATTGAAATAAATTGGCTTATTTGGAATTGAAGCCTTTTGGACAGGCTTACTGTCTCTAAGGCTGACACCTGCCAACTCCTTTACTAAGATGTTCCAAACTACTTTGTGTGGGGTGATGATAAGTGTTTCAAGGGTTGGAAATGGGAATCAGACATGATTGGCCATTTTTATGTTGCCTCTGCCATCACAGTTGATTTTCATTATCTAAGATTAATCCTACTGCACCTTAAGGGGGCCACAGGATTTCATGACTTTTTCACTGTAGACAGTTTACAGTCTCTAACTTAAATATCAGTGGATGTGGATCTGGGGCTCTTGGTCACAGATTTGGACTAAAAGAGATCCTTTGAGCAAGCAGATACTCCTCATTCACAGTCTTCCCAGAAACCCTCAATGTTTGTTTGATATATTCCTCCCTGATCTATCTGACGACTGTGTGTATAGCCCACTACCAAAAACACTGCAAATCTTGCTTGGCACAAAATTGATTTATCACTCAAGCAGCATGGCTGCATGCTTCAGATTGTTGGGATAATTCCAATTTATCTGGCCATCCTACAATTATTCACCATGCTGAAGGTAGAATTCAAGGGCACTGGGCCACAGGCTCAGGAAAACCTATGACAAAGTTTCTAACCTCAACCACAGACAAGACTGTTTCATTCAAGAATTCATTTCATGCCAAGAGGCATCCAAGTGCAGGCTCATGTGCCTTGATGGTCCAAAGGGATGCAGGAAAACCTATATTTTGAATTTTGTCTTGAGATATCACTGCCTCAATCACACCCCATTTGTTATAGTAGCCTACTTGGGGGTTTCTTCCCTCATGCTCCACCACACAGAAACAGCTCACTTGGGCTTCAAAATTCCAATCAGGATTGATGCCGAAACCACTTTCCCCTGTCCACCTTGCTCAGCCATTTCCTATGCCATGACTTAAACTGAACAAATATTCCAGTTATTCTTTTGCACAATCTCAACCTCCAAGTTGACCTATCCAAAACAATCCGCCTCATGATTGTGGCAATTGGTGATAATGCACTTCTGTGAAAGATCTTGAACAGCTCTTGGGTGGGTGACACCATCATCATCTCAAAGATCCAACTAGATCACAATTCAGACAATTTCTACAGGGCTTTGTTCTCACAATACCAGTTCCCTATATCTGTTGCATTTTCCCTCATGATCAACAAGGCCCAAGGCAAGTCTTTGCAATTGTTTTATGTTTTTGTGGCTATGGGCAATTTTATATAGCACTTTCTCAAGCAAAATTTGTGAAAAGCCTCACTCTTGGTACTGACTCTTGGTATTGGATCCAGTAGAAGCCACAGAAAATACCCTCAACGTCATAAACCCTCAAATTATTCAGGCAATTCAGAAATGAAGGCCCCAAATCATTTCCCACATAGTACTACTTTACTTCAGCTCAATCATTTTCATTCACTCAAAATCTTGAAAAATATTTTTAATTTCCTTATTGACTCTCATTCTCACTCAAGTTTTAAACAAAAACTTTTTTTTTTGATTGTTGATATAATTTTCAATCTCTTCATGCTTGTGTGGGGAAACCACACATTTCTTCTGGTATCAGAGTAATTATGATTGTTTGATGAAATGTTGAATATTTATTTGGAGTACAGTAACAAAATAAACCCCATGAGGTAGAAAAGAATACAGAAAACATAGGACTATTTATAATTTTGAGAGGATCTGTTGAGATCAAAATTGACTTCTCATATGTGTCACTATAAAAAACTTTACAACATGGAAAGATTGTTATTTGTTTGCTACATGAAAATAATTGATAAAGTTTTTGAAGAATGTTGATTATGGCAGTTCAGGGAAACCTTGAAAGTTTTTATTTATTTATGACAGAGAAAACAGGATGAATTTTATTTTGAGTTTTGTAGCAAAAGACCATATTTATATAAAAATAGAAAGCACATTGAGATCACAATTTCTTGTATGTGTTGCATTGCTATGCACTTGTTGCATGTAAGGATCTTGGTTTTTGTGTGTTTGCATCTTTTGAACAACAATATATATTTGAAGTATAGCATGAGAAAATAAATACATAGAGAATAAATCCATATTTTTTTGTCTTGATGAGGCTTTCCAGATTTCTACACTAGCAATGTGTCTAATTGAAAAATAAACTATGGATTTAAAACTATCTGCATAAGAAACCTTGATCAGATTTTTTTTTGTTTAATTTTTCTATTTTTTTGTCTTGAGAATTCAGTTAAAGTTTGCCAGCATTTCCACACCAACCCACAAGCTTTTTGGGATTGGCTGTACCACCAACATGAAAGAATAGAGGATCTGGATCCACACCCAACAAAAAGGATTATTCCCAAGTCTCTCCCTTCTGCTGGTGCAATGCAACAGGTGCTTTTTCAAAATCAGGCAAATTACCCAACAAGTATGATCAGCCACATAAGATGTGCAGTAGAGAAAATAAGATGAGACTTTAGAAATAAGATGAGCCAGTAGAAACAAGATGAGCCAGTCAAAACAAGATGAGGCAGTAGAGATGAGAGACTACAATGAAAAAGAAAGAAGAAATTATTTGCTAAGTCCCCCCTTCACTTGAGGGCAGCTTGGCCATAAAATCCCAGCTCTGTCCCACTAAATTCTATCTCATTACATCCCTCCACCACCCCAATAAGTCTCAATATTCCTGCCACAAAACTCCTCCAATCTGCTTGTTTGACACCATTAAAACACCATCTTCAAGAATTCCTACCATCTCAAAAAATACCTTCTTGAACAGCTCCATGTTCAGCAGAGTCAAACTGTGACAAAAAAGTAAACCTTTTATTGACTATTGCCAAGAATTTTCTGTGCCCTCTTCAGCTTAGACCACCCAACTCCCAGCAAATACCATCATTGCATTCAAATCTGTGCGGCTCAGCTCCTGCCCATCAGTTGAAATATTCAAGATTTCAAGCAGGTTGATGCACGTATTGCACTGGTGTTCCACCATTTCACTGATACTGAGGCACTACAAACACTAAGTAAAGTCCCAGCATGGACAGCAGTTGAGTGACATGGGACAGTGGTGAGTTACACAGTAGTTACATTATTATTTTTGTATATTTTTGTCACATTTTTCATCACGGTTGAACCTCTGTGCTCATCTGGGATGCATGGCCAGACCCATATTTCAAAAAATTCATATCTTTCTTATTTTGATGTGGCAATGTCAGATAAGCACAGAGGTTCAACTTTGATAAAAAATGTGACAAAAATTTAAAAAAAAATCATGTAACTACTGTGGGACTAACCACTGTCCCATGTCACTCAACTGCTGTTCATGTAGGGAATGTACTTAATGTTTGTAGTGAGTACAAGATCCTGGAATTCCCCCAAAGTCCTAACAGACAGTTGTGTTGCCATTTGTTGCTGGTTCTTGGCTTTGTTCAAGCAACTTATCAACCGCTTCAAAGCAACCATGGAAGAAATTTATTACCTCCTCACTTGATCATCATTTTTTTCACCTAGGATATTGGCAGGATTATCTTCTAAGAGAGGTATACAATAGTGGACTCCTTGGGTTTGTGCAGGTGATAAGTTTTGTGTTGTGATATCTTGTGATAGCTGGGGGTGTGATTCAGCCCAGTTGTTTGCTGGTAGGTCTCCAAGAGGTAGATGTTGTGTAGGAACATGGGAGAAAGGCAAGGCTCCACTTTTGCCAACTTTTGTGTTGTGTGGTAATAAGACCTTGATGTTGGAGTCATCCTCAGGTTGTTCATGTGGGAGTGGTACTCCATAAATTGATAAGTTGGTTTAGTTGTGATGACTGGTATTAGTATCAATTGATGCTAAGATCTCAGCAATGAAAAAAGCCATCTCTGGGGTTTGATGAAGCAGAGGCCAAACCACATATTTGACAATTGTTCTTTGGGTCTGACAAGCAAGGTAGTACATATTCTTGCATGCACTACTGTTCTGCATAAAACAAGGACAAGAGCACCTTGTCACCCTTCCTTCTGCTCATCTGCCTGGATGTGAGATGGAAACATGGTAGATGACTGTAGTAGGATTTGTGAATGGCCCAATTGAAAACTTGGGAGGAGAAAAAACTGTGTATCAGCCACACAGCAATGGGTGCCAGAGGAAAGGTGAATTCTAAACATACATGGTGAGTATATGACTGAATGTGAACACCTATCAAGTTGAGTGATTCTTTAGTGTAGCCTTCTGCTACTTGTTTTGCTTTAACTTGAAAGGTGTTGGTTCACTGTTCCTTGAATCCACAATCTACAGAATGTGAAGCATTCCTGAAGCTTTAATCATATTTTGGCACAATATCTGGATAATTTCATCAATCCTGCACCTCTCAGGGGGTAGGATTAACTGCAACTTGAGCATCCAGTGCCAAGATTTGGTATAGTTGTAGGTGTTGATACCCTGTGAGGCAGTCTGGGTTTGAGCTAAAGTGAACCATTAGCAACAATTTCAGTGGCATAAAAAAGTGGAATACTGATGGTGCGAAAGTAGCAAGGCCAATGGTGTATGTTTTTATGCCACTGCAATCAAACATAGGGAGCTAAAGTACTATTTTTTGCCTTCCACTTGTTTAAGAAAGAATTTATATGGGGCTCTGGGTTGGTTTTTGAGTACAGAATATGCTGGAAGTCAGATATTCCCTTGGCTGAGCGCTTGTTCATATGATTCAGAGCTTGGGTCTCAAACACTTTCAGTAAATGAAACCAGCAACAATAATGCAATGTTTTGGTGCATGGTCTTCCAAGCCCTGGTAAAATTCTGAAACAGTGTTCCTCATTGCAGTGAAACAGTCACTCATAACTGCATGAGGAACCAAGCCAGCCAAGAATTTTTCAATACATTCTCTGAAGGGCAAGTAAGACATATCAGTCTACTGTTTTTATGAAGAATGATGTGATTTGGCTTGAGTGGCAGCTCACAGCACATTGTAAGGGTCAATTCCCTCACTTAAATCCTAGGGATGGAAGGCAGACACTGGCAAAGGATTCTAGAACCAATGACACTTCAAGAAAAACTCACACAACTGCCTGCAGTTGACATGCAACTTGCCTTTGTGCAATTGCAATAAAAACTCACTCAACTGCAGGCAGTTCTGTGAGTTTTTCTTTCAGTGTGATGGGGTGAATTTCAGCCAAGACAGGAGAGAGAGAATCTCTTTTGTGTAAGTACAAACAACTCTGAAAGATTCTTAAAAGGGGGGAAGATAAAGGGAAGGAGAGAGGAAGGGAGGCTGCTTAACTAGACAGGAGAGAGAGAATCTCTGCTGTCTAGGTGATGTGAGAAATCCATCTCAAGTACTTGATGATTATATAATCTCATTGTGACTACTTTGTGAACCCCAAAGGTGAGGGGTTTTACACACACAGGTGCACATTTTCCGGTGACATGATCCTGGACCATGACTGTGTATAAACTGAACTTCTTTCCATTGGAGAGGAAGAAATTGGAAACTGAGTTGTGGGTGCTTTCAATGAGTAAAATTTATTGACTTTATCTCATCATGAGTTTGCACTGCCTCATTGATTGGATGACGAAGAGGAGATCAGATGTGTTGGCTATCTCCAGAGCATATATGTGCCACCCCTTTATGGATAAGTGATCAGCCCAGAGTTGCAATGATTTCAAAATGTCTGGGGATTGTTGTGCCAGTAAATTGACCCAGGTCCAGATTAGATAGAGTACATGGTCATAGGTTATCCTGTGAGCTTTGGGCATCAGCAAATCCTTGTCAAACTGTACAGTATAAAACACAGTTGAGGATTAATGAGGTTACAAATGGGTTTTAGAGGAAAACAAAAACTCACTGGAAAAATATCAGGAGAGTCAAGCAAGTGCCAGATGATGTTCCATCCAAGGTCTGAGACTAAATTCTCATGTAGCCACTGCAACATAATTTCTGGAAGTCAGCACAAAAGCATATCCTCATAAGAGTAGGGATTATGGTTATTCTGCCAAACCCATTCAACCCATAAGGATTTGGTGAGCTTGTGGTGTTGTATTTTGAACTGAGCTGCACACCTGCATTTGATTTATTATTTCTTGTGCTTGCAAGAGTGGATCTTCTTATTGTGGTAACCATGGTGTGGGAAATTGTATTCAAGTTTGAAATGGAAATGAATGGGGAAACCAAGTTGCTGATGGGGTGTTGAAGTGTTGATGTTGGTTTCAGGATTATGCCGAGCCCATTGGGAGTTTGATTGGAGTGTTGCCTGCATGGCTTGAACACATGCCATTGCATCAGCATGGGTATTTCCTGGAATAGTGAAGCAATTGGGGTTGGTTGGGAATGAGGGGGCTTCACCATCAAGTTGTGGGGCTAATTTAAGTGAATTGTCTGCTAGATTTGTGTTGGGAAGATCAGGAATGGATTGTGTGAATGGGTACAAGCTCATAGATATTGGCAACAAGGGGATACCTGAATAGGATTGGGGGGGCTGATAGGAACATGAATTTTTTGTTCAAGTTGTCTGTGAGAAGCAAAGGTTGGTGGGACAGTGGATCTTTGAAACTGGCAGTAGTCAAACAAATTGGAAGATAAGAGGATAAACAACAATACATAATGGCACAGTGCTATTGGTAGCTGAATTTGAAAGGCAGCTTGATGATTGAAGTGTTGAAGAGAACCAGGCCAGATTGGAAGAGTCAAAAACATAAAAACTGCTGCTTGCTTGAGGAACTGGGAATTAGAGATGGAGGCACTGCAAAAAAAACTCAGTCAACTTCCTGCAGTCAACACTGGGCCAGCTACGCTAACGTTAGGGTTAGCGTAGCGTGTTTTTGCTAACAGCTAACAGGTTTTCCTGTTAGCTGTTCACAAAATCACACTAACACTACCCCAGCAAGCCCAATCTGTGGGCTTCCTGCGCTGCACTACAGCGACTTGTAGCGGAAAAACACTGCTAAAGTCGCTGTAGTGTAGCAGCTTCAAAAATCTGCTAAAGCTGCACCGCCAGGGGTTGCAAACCAGGGCCGCTATGCTACCGCTTTTTGGTCAAAAAGCGCAGTGTAGCGTAGCGGCCCAGTGCTGCTGCAGTTGACATGCAGCATGCTCCAGCCAAGCTGCCATCCAAACTCCACCTGTCTGCATATGTAGATTTGTTGGCACAGTCACTGTGCAGCATGCACAGTCACTGTGCAGCATGCACAGTCACTGTGCAGCATGCACAGTTACTGTGCATCAAAGCTTGGTTGAATCACTCTTGGAGAAAGGTTTGAGTAACAGCACAAGCTTCCTTGGAGTTTCTGCATGTCAACTGCAGGTAGTTGAGCCAGTTTTTTCTGCATTGAGGGTGAAAGAAAAAATGGTTTGTGCCTCCTTATAACATTTCCACTATATCCTGCACAATACAGAATTTCCAGTTAGTTGTTTTAAAAGGAAATTGTCAGAGAGGAAGAGATCTTGGCAGATATTTGATCTGGAGTTATTGGCTATTGTGTCAGCATTTAAAGAGCAGCAGGCATGGTTGATGGGTACAGAAACTCCAGCAATATTTTATTCTGATCATTCTAATCTCTTATATTTTAAGATGGCAAAATATTTATCTCCAAAGCAAGCCAGATGGGCTTGTTTTTTATATAACTTTAACATGTTAATTTATCATGTTTCAGGAGCCAAGAATTAAGCTGATGGTTCTAGAAGAAGGGAAGATTATATGGATGGACCATTGAGGGCAGGTGATGCATTGCACATATCAGATAAGTTGGTAAGTGCAGAAGAAGTAGATGTAACAGAGTAGACTCATGATCTTTATTTTCAACCACCAAACATGGAATTATTAGTGTTTTTCAAGAAACATTGGAAGAAAGAAGATGAAGATTCTAAGGGTGTAAAAAGGAGTAATGACCTGCTTTGGCATGCAGGAAGAATTAATTTTCTGGAACATTTACCAGTTTGATTATTGAAGATGTATCATAATGCACCTACAATGGGTCACCCTGGGATTGTGAGGACTTTGTCAGAGATAACAATAACATTTTTGTGGCCACAAATAAGAACTACTGTCTTTAATTATGTACAAAGTTGTGATTCCTGTCAAAGGGTTAAGGTACAACAACATGGTAAGGATGGGAAACTGTTATCATTGATTCAAAATCCAAAGCCATGGAGCATGATTGCTATGGATATGATTACAAAATTGCCTCTGTTGGGGGATTTGACTCTATACTGGTAGTCATTGGTTTGTTGAGTAAGCTAACACATTGTATTCCATGCAAAGAGGCAGCATCCTCAGCAACATTGGCAAATCTTTTCAGGAAGAATATTTTTCAGGTTATAACATGGCTTACCCGATAAAATTGTGTTGGGCAGAGGGATGACTTTTGTGAGCAGTTTTTGGAAATTTTCAATGAATTGCTTGAACATACAGCTTTGTCAACGGCCTATCATCCCCAAACAGATGGGCAAACAGAGAGGATGAATCAGGTGTTGGAAGATTATCTGTGACATTTTTGCTCTTATTATCAGGACAACTGGGATCAGTGTTTGGATATGGCAGAGTTTTCTATTAATAATTTGGATTCAGTTAGTTTAAAGATTTAACCAATTTTATTACTTATGGGTATCATCCTAAGTTTAATATTTTGACGGAATCGACAGGACAAGGCAAATTGGATGACTTTATTATGGAACTGCAGTTAACACAAGAAACAGCCATTGAATGTTTGGAACAAGCAAGGAGCTGATGGCAAGCTATTTATTATAATATAGGGAAGAAAAAGCGGCCAACTTATAATGAGGGAGATGAAGTACTTTTATTAAGAAAGTTCATACAAATCACGAAGACTTGATTCAAATCTGGATTATAGGTATATTGGTCCATTAGGGGGGTTCACATTTAGGAATTGTTAGAATTTTTTATGGTGCTCGTCGGAAATGATAAAAATGGGTTGCAACTGATTTTTTGCACCTCACATCAAGAGGGTATAATTGATCAAGCTTGTACCTACCAGATTGTCTCATGGTGATCCATTCAACAGCTGAGCAACATGTATCGGTTGCTGAGGGTGCTTGTTGAGCTCAAAAGCTCACTAAATTTAAGCTTAAATTTAGCGACCGGAAAAAAATTCAAGGGGGATCAGAAGCGAAAATGGCAATTGTGAACCCCCCTATTTAAGGTAGTAAGTATGGTAGGTAAAAATGCGGTGAAATTAGACTTATCGAGGGATTATCCAAAGTTGTATCCCGGTGAGTTTCATCTCTTGTATCTCAATTTCTCTTTGTCCTCTTTTCTTTTCTTTTTCGTATCCGATTATATTTGTGTTTCATTATCATGTAAAAAAAATTAAAAAGTCTTAAAAAATCCTCAACCCTCATAATAAAAAGAAAAACCCTTATAAAACCTAAGCTACGATTAGAAATAATCACTCAGGCGGAATAGGTTATATGGGAGTTATAAAATTTAAATCTGCTTGACGATCATATTCTCTCGAATAAGATTCACAGTCATAAGAGAAGACGTAGTAGCACAGTGCTCACGCCAAGACGCACAATCACCGCCTACACAGTAGAGATGCCGCTGATTTGTGCCGAGCGACAGATTCACCATGTATGAGCGTATGGATCTCGGATGAAACGTGTACTGGCTAGTATGCAGTGCTGTCCTTCATCACGGCCCCAGGCCCGCCGAGCCATTGCAACCGGCGTCGCAACAGCTTGGCTCTTCTTCGACTTCGCTTGCGGTTGGTAGGTAATATGGTGACCGTGGCGCGTCTCCGCGAGCCGGCTGATCCGCCAGCTTGCTGTGTGATAAGTAGTTTACCGCTGCTGTACCCAGCAGATTCT
>SMGU01002020.1:0-11588 GCA_004348175.1 Puccinia novopanici | reverse complement strand
TTTCTTTTTTTTTTGGGGGGGGCGGGGGAACCCTTTCAAGCTAATGCTTCTTTTTTTTTTTTTTGGCAGTCTCGCCGTCAGGAATTTTCACATGCGAAGATGAGTACCAGCCATCGAGGATGATGAAACTGTGCAACTATGAGCCATCTCGGGATCCGAACCGGCCGTTTGGGTATGCATCGGGGCGAAATTACGCGAGTCCGCACAGCAGCCCATATGTACGACAAGCCGACCAGACGCACTTCAGCTGGTCCACTCCCTCGTGTGTCTCGGACCACGAGAACAGCGACACGGACGACATGGATGACCCCTTTGCCTGCTATCCCCTCTCCCACCCCAGACGAACTACCCCGCAAAGCTACGGCCCTCAAATCAACTATGACCATCATCGCAGATCTTCCTACGAGGTCTCTGCACACAAGAGCACAGTCTCTTTCTCATCCCAGCAGCGCATCCAAATCTCTGTAAGCCGGGTCCCCATTGGCGGCACCCAAGGCTCTCTCCTTTTTTTCTTAACACTGATTTGATTGGGTTTTTTTTTTTTTGTGCAGGCACAACCCTCAGTGGGCCAACAGGAAGGCTCTCTTGGAATGAGCAAAGCAGGGTCAGCAGACGGGCGGCCGACGCACAAGCCGTCGCGGTCGACAGCGCGGCGGAGTTTTTTCAGCCCGACGGTGGAGCCGATCGTGGCAGCGCCGAGCAAGCCCACAGGTCGCAAGCGGGCCTTCTCGGTGGTGGGGTTTACGAAGCAACGTAAAGGGCAGCCGACGAATGCGGGGTCGCTTCGCATCTCCGGGCCCATGCCTAACCCCCCGGCCCATGCCGTCTCCTCCTCCGGCACCTTCTCCGTCCCCATCAAATCCTCTCGCTCCTCCGCCGCCCGCCTCTCCTCCGGCGGCTCCCTTCTCTCCCCCGCCTTGGAAGTCAACGAAGACCTCTCTCCCATCCATCCCTCCAACCCCAAACCTTCCCGCATAAGACCTACCCCCCCTGCTCATCTCTCCTCCACTGAAGACGTCAACGCCATGAGCTTGTCCCTCAAATTCTCCTCTCGTCCCGAACCTAAATCCCTCTGGAAAACCCTCAAGACTACTACCTCCTTTTCCAACTTCGCCGTCGAGCGTCCCCTGGTCATCTAGAAATTCCCTCGTTACAAGACGTTGCTTTCACTTGGTTCGCTTTAGCCGCACTTTCTCATGCTGCGTTTCTTGTTCAAAAAGGTTTTTTTTTTTTTTCTTTATTCACACAGATACAACACTTCTCCCGGCAGAGATCTCTATTTATTCTATTGACTGCAGTGCTATTGTATAAACATAACCTTGAGTTGCTCACCGGAAGCACCACTCACATTTGTATGTATTAAACAACCAACTTCGTCCATCACCAACATTTTTATTCGCCTCCTCCTTCTTTTTTTCTCTCTTTTTCCTTCCTTCTCCTCCTCTCTTTTCCCTTTTTTTTTTTTTCCTTTCTTTGTAAAGGCCGAGTCTTCCACCTATCATATGACCACCAATTTGGGTTATCTAGCGAAGAACAATCACCCATCCCGATCTCTCTGCTCCGGACACACCTCTATATCCACACCTGTTGTTGTATTTATCTGGATTTCATCTTTTACCTCCCTTGCCGTTCAAACATAAGAAAGAACAATTGATTCCACGCCAGGTCGAGTGTTGAGTGGTAAGGCGCCTTACACTGGGCATTCTTTGCCGCCCATGTTTCTTGAGCTCGGTCCGGTCCCCTCTCTCGTCCCTTGGTCACACAGTGACACGAGTGCTTGCTCATTCTCGCCCCAGCTCCCTTAAAGCTTTCTCACCAACAAAACTTAACACCCACCCGTGCCCACGGGACATCACAAGGCCACCTTTTACTTTCTGGTCTTGCTTGACAAGTGAAGTTTGATTGTTCTTGGGGACCTTGAATCACAGAGCATTATGGCACAAGAGTGGGCCAAAGAACCCGCGACATTCTAGCTGAATTGATACTCCATATATCATCCAATGATCACCCTTGCCAGAGCGCCATATCAGCCGGTTTTATGCGAAACAACGCTCCTTCCTACTAGTTGATGCTGGGAAAATACTCAATTGCAAAATGTACCTTACACTCAAGCTATGTTGGCCGCTTGAATGTACTTCAGATGGTTAGAGAGCACACGTCGAATGCAATGGACTCGTCGCGTTGGTGTCCAACATGACTGCATATACGCATCTTTTGCCCTTACACAATCAACTATGCATTGCAAAAGGGGCTGTTCATTGGTTTACACAGAATTTTTTTTTGTTTGCTTGATGGAAATCAATCTGCGAGTTCGCTATCGGAATTCTTCAATACAATGTTGGCCCGGACCGTAAGGCTTCGAGATTGTGTCCAGGAAAAAGGAGATTTTGGTACCATCAGCATCCAGATAAATATATCACGAATGTAATGGAAAATAGGGGAAACAAGCGTCTCACTTGTTCGTTGAGGGATGTCAGCTTGCCTGCGGGCTCGCTGCTTTGCCGGGAGGATTGCGGCCCAGGTTTAGGCTTGCGTCCGGCGGCCAGTTCGTCCAAGACCTTCACGATGGACTCGGGAGTGAGGTCCTCCTGTCGGAACAAAACCCGCAAACAATGTCAGGTAAAAGAAAAACACAGGAGATTTTGAATCAAGGCTGCAAGCAGCGCCAGGACTCCTCAAGTCTCCAGGAAGTTTGAAAGCAAGCTTACGTAGAAATCGTCGTTGATCTGGACCATGGGCGCATTGCTACAAGCCCCGAGACATTCCACCTCAATCACCGTGAATTTCTTGTCCTTGGTCGTCTGGCCTAGCTCAACCCCTAAATGCTTCTTGATCGCGTCGACAATCACACTGGACCCACATCCTCCCAGCATACATGGGGTGGTGGTACAGATTTGAACAAAATGTTCTCCAACCGGCTCACTTTTTTTTTTTTTGTACGAAAAAAAGGAATATTAGTTGTTCATGATTACTTTCGTTCTCTTCTTTGAAGAGAAATGAATGCTGGGACTGACCGGTTGAACATGGTATAAAAGGTGGCTACTTCGTACACTCTCATGGGAGGCATTTCCAATAATTTGGCAACATAATTCATGACGCTGATCGACGTCCAACCGTTATTCTGTCGTTGAGCCAAGTCCAAGACAGGGATGACAGCAGCCTTCTTGTACTGAGGAGGAAAATTGCTACAGGACAAGGGAGCCAAAAATATGGGTGGTTTTTAAGCATATGTAGGCCAGGTCAAAGCCTCTTTTTTCCTTGTGAAACCTACTGACTCTATGCATCGTTGAGCTTTCTCCATGTACTCTGGGATGAATTCGAATGGGATTTGGGGATTGTTGTACGATGTGTCTCGATGGACGAAAAGACTGCAGTAGAATCGAAGAAGGAATGGTCAGATTGTTGTTTTTTTTTTCTTTTTGTCTTGGGATAGGCGATGAGAAGGGCAGCAGACGTACCTATCGGATTGTTTGATGGTTGTACTAGACCATGGTCTGCGATTGTAAATGGAGGATATCGCAGGGGTTGCTCGAGCAGCACGAAGGGGGTTCTTCGCCAATCGACCACGAACGCACCGGACGATTGAGCTTGAGGAGGTTGCAGCGAGGTTCATGATGTGTTGAGGGTGTAAGAGTTGGTTGTGGTGTGAAGGTTCCGGTCAGTTGTGATTGGTCAGCCACCACCAGCGGGGCACCCAGGAAGGGTCTGTATGCTTCTACCGAGGAAACCTTAACACCTCGTAATACTCCCCCATTTTGCCATATTTGGCCAAGATCATCACCATCGCGGACAAGATTGGCTCACTTCCTATCAGTGGCATTTGTATCCTCACAAGTCATCTTCTGAAAAAATAAATTCCTACAGATAAAAATACCTTTCATTTTTTACTGACATGATCTCTGGAATAATCAGAAAATCATTTGGGCATTTTGCAGTTCCTTTTTTTTAAAAAATTGAACAAACAAAGACTTTCCATGATCTGATCACATCACATGCCAGTTGCTGTCTTCCAGCTTACCAAGACTTCTCCATACCTTTACTTCGTTGATTGCAAAGAAAGAAGGGATAAAGTCTCAGGTTTTCAGACCGACATTTCCTGGTCCTGCAGTACACATCAACCAAAGTGACCCCAATGTGTAGAGAAAATGAGGTGTCCTGGAGCAAAAGCTTCATTGTTTTGCATGTGAGATTTGGATTTTGTGGAACAGAGGACATGAAGCCAATGGCAGAAGACCCCTATAAGCAGGGTGGAGTTGTTCAGAATAGTACACAGCCAGACTCTGGGCCCTCCATCTAGTGTTGTTGAAAAGTGTACAAAAAGATGAGAAAAAAAAATGACTTATTTTCATCACAGAGACAATAGAGATGCTTACCCAATTTCTTCACTAACAACTCTATTTAAAGGAACTACTAGGAATGGCTTGTTTCACTGTCACCCAAAAATATATCAACCATTACAGTGGTTGGGGACACCCAACCCCAGTAACTATTGATGCTCCAATCTCAACAGAATGGTGCCTCAAACTAAAAGCTGCAATCTCTCATCAATATAATTCTTATCACATGTCTCATTAGCCATAAATTAAACAGGTAAGACCAGGAATTGGTGTCATTATGTCATGCAGGCTAACCCATGCAAAATGTAAGTCATTGATCTGGTTTAAAAGCTGAGCCCAAACCTGAACCTTTGAAATCAATTGTCAGAGCCATATATTTCAGCCATAGCACATAGTGAGTGCAATTAGCTCTGTAGTTTAGATTCACAACAAAATTGGTACACAGAGCTCTTATCCATAATCATTTTCACTTTATGTTCAACATTTAAGCATGGTCATCAACTAGAGGAAGTAATCAACAGAATTCACAAGAAGACACCATTAATCATTTAATTGCACTCTTGTCATTCAACTTCATTTCATTTGCACTTCATGACCAAAGGCCCATCATATTAATCATCATATCCATATCATTTTCTTTGATCTAACTATAAAATTTTTCTTAGTCCTCACATTTTTGCAAATTTCATCCTAGTTCATCTGGGATGCCCTCAACAGCCTGGTAGATACAAGTTCAGATGAGCTGATTGAACATATAACCAAGGCTCCCCAGCCTTGGATTGGTATTGAAGGACATGCTTTGGAGTTTACAGACAATGAAGATCCCAACATGGAACCTTCAAATGTAATTTCCACAAAAAAAAAAGCTCTCAAAGCCCCATACATCTGGATCTATAGGGGACAGTAGAGCTGTTAAAATGTTTTATCAATAGGCTTGAAGTGGAGAGTGAGAAGGATAAAGAAATTTTAGAAGAGGGAAGAGATACTCAGGAGTGGATCACCAGAGTGGCTCAGGATGGTCAAGAACCAATATTGATATTGCTTGTGTTTAGACTAATTAAATAGACTAAATACAAGCTGGTGAAAATGTGGTTGAGAAAGAAATGAATAAAGAAGTGAGATGAATAAACTTAACAATGGCAGGTCGTTAGTCCTCAGTGCTAAGTTTAGAGTCAAATAATAGGTTGAGAAAAGACAGGAAGACATCATAGAGAAATAATTTGTTGATTTTACTACTACTTAGTGTGCATTGACTACTTAAGTGTGTATAACACCATACAAAAAACAGTATACTTGATGAATACAAGTCAGTTTAACATAAGAAGACTCAAGAAAGAGAAAAAGAGAAATCAAGTTAAGACAGGGATGAGTTGAAGTTTCAACAAGAGCCAAAACATTGACTTGGGGCCGAGACACACAGTTGCCTAGAAAAAGCCAGCCAAGTTGAAGTGGGAAAGCACCAAAGCTGGTCCTGGGAAACCCCCAAGCAAGGGTCCCATTTTGGCACAATGGCAGTCCCCCTCCCCCCACACACACAAAGAAGCACCTTTCTCATGTGCCAAATATATCTGGGTCAATTGTGGTCCAGACAAAGCTCTCTATATGATGACTATATTTTTGTCCTCCACTTTTTTTAGCTGTATCAGCATGTTTCCACATTCAATTGAGCAAAGCATCTAAATAGGATTGCACTGGGCTCTGGGAGAAAGCATCAGTAGAGGTATGCACACACACAACTGCCAACACAATATCACTGATGTGACTTTTAACACAGTGCTGACAAAGACAACTGAAGCACATGGCACTCATTAATAGGTGTCTCAAAAGCATCCCTCCCTGTGCGTCCATACTTTCACACTTGAATTTATCTGTTTGGCCTGGATTTTTTTTTTTTTGGTCATTTCTGCAAAGAAACATTAAGCCTGCACAAGAAAGAGTGAATAGGACACACATAAGAAGCAGGAAAGTATTATATGAAAACAACAAGGCAAGTAGATACCAAAAAAAACTTGGGTAGTTAACTTATACCAGTGAATCTGGATTTACCTGACATCGGTTTGCGTAGCAACATGACAGCCATGACACTAGTAATAGCAGAGAGGCCATACCTGTAACACATATACAAACGTTTTTTTTTTTGCAAAAATGAATGTTTCATATCATTAAGCTCTCTTGAAAACGAGGGGGCGGGTCAATGCGGAAGGTTCGTTCTTACCATGTGGCAATATATGTGGCATGCATGTTCCGGAGAGAGATTTGAGAAGATCTTCCGATGGGAAGACCTTTGGATACCATTTCGTTTAATTTCCCACTATTAGCATCTGAGATCAACATGAAAATATACAGTGAAAAAATAGAAAGGTCAATATTGAAGGCGACATCGGGAGCAGAAGAGAGAGATAGAGATTGAGGGGGCAGGGAAGCATACAAGTGATGGCATCCACTAGGATTGGCGCCGTGCCCAGATGATCGGCTATCTCTTGGATGTCCACAAAGTACCATTGGTTGGACTCCTTCATGTTAGCCGGCTGGAAGATGGACTTGTTCTCTTGCTTGCGGAGCATGCCGATCACTTCGACATCTGTTGATTCCTAGAGATGGATACACAAATATGAACACACTGAGGAGTGGAAGTTGTCTCGAGTGGAAAGTGACATGCTCACACAACTCAGGGGGCGGGACTGAGGGTGTTTGAATTCGCGCTTGATGAATCCGCGGTTCACGAGGATGGGCTCGCCGCCGTTATCGGGATGGAAGGGAACAATGAGGTGGTAGCCCAGCTCGGCTTCGCGGGTCCTGGACTCGATCAAGATTTCCTTGGCGTGGTCGAACCTGCCCCTGAGCCTTACCTTTCGATACTCAAACTCTGGAATGACATGTGGACTAACTCGAGTGGGGAGCAGAGAGCACGGGGGATCAGTACATTTTTTTTTTTTTTTTAAAAAAAAAGAGACGTGAATATGCTAGATTCAACTTGATATGCTTAGGCAGACTGATCGGATCGAGGGCCATCTTATTCTCCAAGTCTTTGATCAAGTTTTTCTTCCAGCTCAAGCGCTGTACCTGCCAGGTTCCAAGGGCGAAGGTGAGGATGGGGACGGAGACGAGGACAAGGGTCATGGGTGTCCATCGCCGATTGACGCGTGGCTTCCAGTTGGAAGTATCCAGTGGCTCCTGGAATGCGCTGGAATGGGAGTTTCTGGTAGCTTGGCCGGTCCGGTTCGGCGAAGAGGAGAATGTTAGGAGACGACATGAGGTGGTTGCGAGGGTGGATGTCCTGGTGGGATGGATGAGTTGGTTCAGAGCCACGATACCCTTGGGAGCGAGACAGCGCATTCGGTTTTTATTGAGGTGGTTGCGGTTGTGTTTCGGCAAGTTCCTCTTCCGCTGAACCACCGACACTTCCAGCCAGTGATGGCATCCGTCAAGGTTGAGTGAACTTGGCCATCTCCAGCAAAACACGCACACTGACTCTCACCCCTTGGCTGAGCACAGGTCGTCTCATTGTTGATCAAGACTCTCAGCAAACCGATTGCGAACAGATTGAAGCTGAGCGCACAAGTTGAGTCTTTCCGTCCTGATGATCGATGGTGATGAACGGAAGAACAAGAATAAAACTGACAGCAAGTCCATCTATGGCAGGAACACCCCAAGTTGAGTCACATGGCCTTCCTTTCTTGACCAGTCACACTGACACCCCACACTTGTATCAACACAGATTTCGCACCGTTTGTGTTGGCCTTGCCCAATCTCTTCATCGATACGAAAGTCGTCTAACCTCGGGGATCTTCGCACAAGCTCACCCAGTGATTCGGCCACTCAGGTTTGTCCCATAAACCCGCCGCTGAGTGGACATGCCCTCATCGTCATTCTCGTTTTTATTCGAACCCCGGGCGAAAACACACACACACACACAAAGCGATACGAAAGCCATCCAGAATGGGGCGAATTTTTTATCAGAAGCGTTCCTGTTCTCAGTGGCGGTAGCACTAAGTACGTTCCTAGATCCAATCTAGAATGACTATACCAGTCGAAGGTGATGAATCACCGCACGCAAATGAACAAGACCCACTCGAGTAGAGTAGGATGTACCATTAACCCTATCGGAACGATTTTTTTTTTTTGAACCCTCTACTCTTTCCTCAGTCGTCGCAGAAAATTTTAGGGGGAGAATGCAGACCGCACATCGACGAGACGTGGTCGACGAAAGGCTTACGGAGCTCGAAAGTCTATGCGCAAATATCCGGTCAGTTTTCTGCCCCAGCGTCTCGTCTGTTAGAGACCAGATAAGCTGGTGGATAAGATCCAGTGACTTACCACATGAAAAAAAAAATCAGAGCCGAACAAGAAGCGCTGGATCATAAGATCCATCCCCTCTTTCTTTTACTTGATCAGCAAGCTCAACAAGACACCTCTCTCAGTACTCGACGGTTATCCACCACGGCTTCTCAATCCTCACAAGGCCGCCATGAGCCCCTTCCTCTCCCCGATGACAGGGCATCAGATCACTTTGATCGTTATCCGCCGCAGCCCAACGTCGGGACCCCAGGTAGAACGGAGATCGGACCCGGCTCGCGGTTGGTCTGATTGGCTGGATTCTACGAATATTCGATTCGGTACGGGGTCCCGCATTGTTTTAGCCCAGCTTATCATAGCTAACGAAAGCCGTGACATTTTTTCCTTCTGCCCCTCCCGGCAATTATTTTTTTATGTCTATCTCCATCCCTGCTATATTCTAGGTATCTCTCTCTCTCTAGTCAACGTCACAGTTCAAAGGATATATTCTTATGTTCCTTTCAGCTCTCTCAACAACGCACCACGGCCACTATACCTCCACAAAACCTCCCGCCAACTTTGCACAACCTGCATAAGCACATCAACCGTATAATAAGCACATCCACCGCATATAAACCGAGGGATCATAAAGAGATAACCCCCCCGATATTTTCCTTGTACAACCTCTACTACTCTTTTCTTGTTGGGATTTACCCTCTCCTTTTTTTCTTCTGCCGCCCATGTGGTGTCTACATAATGGTATACTTTCTTCTCATGAAATTTTCCCGGCCTGATTGTTCTGGGAAAACGAAGGCGCTGATTCTCATACAAAACTACCAACATCTAGGGTAACCAGTGGCGTGATGCTCTGGAAAATGCATCCCTTTTTTCTTTCAATCGTTGAGTTGCCAGATACTGTTGGATTTTGTAAAAAAAAAAAGGTTTTTGATCAATCATGAGTATGTTTTGGCGATGAATGAAGATCATTTTGACCTTCTGAACCAGTACAGGTCAGCCTCCCACACTGATTGAGCTAGTTTTACTCTACAACCTCTCTGGGAAACACACTCATCTGCTTCCCTGTGTCATGCTACTGGGCCTTTTTTATCCCTATGATAGTGCGACTGATTTCCCAGCCTGAAATGCTTATAGCATACACATCAGCTCAGTGGCTTTGTTTGCCTCAGCCTTTCTGCCTCTCTCAGAGGTTTCACTTCCTCAATGAGTTCTTATGGCTCAGAATTTCTAGCTTCATCAGCCTTGTGGTATGATGGACATAATGCATACACACAAGCAGTTTCAAATTGGCAGTGGGACTCACAGTAAAGTGCAAGTGACTTGCCCAAATTTTGGAAAGGTGCTCTGCACAAAAAAAAGGTGCAGATCAAGCTACCAAAATCCAGAAATTTGTGTCATTCCTGTCATGTCTAACCATTTGCATGAAGTTTCACAGCAAACCAGGAAAACAATTATCACTTCACATCAGGAATTACAGGTGCACAGCAACCCTCACTTTGGCATTGTATCTTAGCTTTTGGGGCACAGTCTTGTCCCCATGAATGATGCCCAGTGCTTCCCTTTCTTCACCACACTATTTTTGTCTTCCTCTTTAGCAGTGCAATTGCCAAACCCCTATCAATCCTATTATCTTAAAAACCTGAGATCTTTTTTTTTTTTTTTTTTTTTTTGTGAGCTTATCTGGGTGAAATTCATGTCAGCCTTAGAGACAGTAAGACTGTCCAAAAGTCTTCAATTGTAAATATAAGATTATAATTCCTCAATTTTCTCTTTCATAGAGTTTTTAGAATAAAAAACAATCCTCACCATAAGATTCCCCATATTTTTCTACATATGTACAATATTTGAGGTGTGATGTAATGATGTGGCATGCCTGTTATTTTCAAGGTTGATGAGTAGTGATTTCTAAGTTTGATTCACCATATTGAATAATATTCAATTTGAAGCTCACCCAGTTCTAAAATAGAACTCAGTGAAAATTCTCAACCTCAGAGCAACTCCACCGCGGAGTGTAAATCGCGGGTGTAAACCCCTTTTACACTCCCAACCCCAAAAACCTTGCTCCACCCGGGGGTGTAAAAAGGGAGCTAGATCTATCTCGGATGTAAAAAATCACCAAGCGAGTGTAGATGTAGCTTCCCTCTACATCCCGTGAAAGCCCATGAAAGCAGGTGAAATACTACCCATCCCTTCCTCCTCCAACCCCCGAAAATATCCCACAACACCACTCCTCCATGGCAACACACATACCAGTTGATCCTGAAGCAGATAGCACTGCCGACTGACCTGCTAGAAGGTTTTCAAGCATGAGCTTGCGGTTGGCGCGGTTGGCCATGTGGTTGAATGTTGGTGGAGGTCGGGGATCGGGTAAACAGGCTTCACAAGCTTTTACATCCCTCACTAGCTCTGTGCGGTGTGGAGCACACAAGGTTTAAACCTTAAAAATCAAAAGTGAGGATGCATTATGTGACTTTTACACCCGCGATTTACACTCCGCGGTGGAGTTGCTCTCAGGCCAGAACCAACCAGAACCACATCAGATCAACCAAGGACCAACAAATCCCTCACTCCTAGGAAGTTTTCCCACTCACCAGTGTCACTACAACCTATCAGTAAGTCATTTGCCTAGTTATATTTTCTTTCTGTTTTCTTCTGTCCTCAGGATTGGTTCCCTGAACCACTCCTCTACTACTTACCTGTTTTCTCTCCCTTCTTAACCTGTTTTCTCTTCTGGTTTTCTGTGGTTTTCTCCATCAAACAAACCACATAGGTTTCCTCTTAAAGATCCTTGGCTTCACAGCCTAAAAAATCAGGACTTGGTATTATAAAAGAGTTTACTCTTACCAAGACCCTCTGTTGATTCTATCCAGAGGAGGCTGTCACACTCCAGCTTGCTCCTCCTCATCTGAGTAGAGTATCAGAGCCTCAAAGAGTTTGTCTTTGTAGCCCTGTATTGCC
>SMGU01002019.1:0-29036 GCA_004348175.1 Puccinia novopanici | reverse complement strand
TTTTTTTTTTTTTTGGCAGTCTCGCCGTCAGGAATTTTCACATGCGAAGATGAGTACCAGCCATCGAGGATGATGAAACTGTGCAACTATGAGCCATCTCGGGATCCGAACCGGCCGTTTGGGTATGCATCGGGGCGAAATTACGCGAGTCCGCACAGCAGCCCATATGTACGACAAGCCGACCAGACGCACTTCAGCTGGTCCACTCCCTCGTGTGTCTCGGACCACGAGAACAGCGACACGGACGACATGGATGACCCCTTTGCCTGCTATCCCTCTCCCACCCCAGACGAACTACCCCGCAAAGCTACGGCCCTCAAATCAACTATGACCATCATCGCAGATCTTCCTACGAGGTCTCTGCACACAAGAGCACAGTCTCTTTCTCATCCCAGCAGCGCATCCAAATCTCTGTAAGCCGGGTCCCCATTGGCGGCACCCAAGGCTCTCTCCTTTTTTCTTAACACTGATTTGATTGGGTTTTTTTTTTTTGTGCAGGCACAACCCTCAGTGGGCCAACAGGAAGGCTCTCTTGGAATGAGCAAAGCAGGGTCAGCAGACGGGCGGCCGACGCACAAGCCGTCGCGGTCGACAGCGCGGCGGAGTTTTTTCAGCCCGACGGTGGAGCCGATCGTGGCAGCGCCGAGCAAGCCCACAGGTCGCAAGCGGGCCTTCTCGGTGGTGGGGTTTACGAAGCAACGTAAAGGGCAGCCGACGAATGCGGGGTCGCTTCGCATCTCCGGGCCCATGCCTAACCCCCCGCCCATGCCGTCTCCTCCTCCGGCACCTTCTCCGTCCCCATCAAATCCTCTCGCTCCTCCGCCGCCCGCCTCTCCTCCGGCGGCTCCCTTCTCTCCCCCGCCTTGGAAGTCAACGAAGACCTCTCTCCCATCCATCCCTCCAACCCCAAACCTTCCCGCACAAGGCCTACCCCCCTGCTCATCTCTCCTCCACTGAAGACGTCAACGCCATGAGCTTGTCCCTCAAATTCTCCTCTCGTCCCGAACCTAAATCCCTCTGGAAAACCCTCAAGACTACTACCTCCTTTTCCAACTTCGCCGTCGAGCGTCCCCTGGTCATCTAGAAATTCCCTCGTTACAAGACGTTGCTTTCACTTGGTTCGCTTTAGCCGCACTTTCTCATGCTGCGTTTCTTGTTCAAAAAGGTTTTTTTTTTTTTTCTTTATTCACACAGATACAACACTTCTCCCGGCAGAGATCTCTATTTATTCTATTGACTGCAGTGCTATTGTATAAACATAACCTTGAGTTGCTCACCGGAAGCACCACTCACATTTGTATGTATTAAACAACCAACTTCGTCCATCACCAACATTTTTATTCGCCTCCTCCTTCTTTTTTCTCTCTTTTTCCTTCCTTCTCCTCCTCTCTTTTCCCTTTTTTTTTTTTCCTTTCTTTGTAAAGGCCGAGTCTTCCACCTATCATATGACCACCAATTTGGGTTATCTAGCGAAGAACAATCACCCATCCCGATCTCTCTGCTCCGGACACACCTCTATATCCACACCTGTTGTTGTATTTATCTGGATTTCATCTTTTACCTCCCTTGCCGCATTCAAACATAAGAAAGAACAATTGATTCCACGCCAGGTCGAGTGTTGAGTGGTAAGGCGCCTTACACTGGGCATTCTTTGCCGCCCATGTTTCTTGAGCTCGGTCCGGTCCCCTCTCTCGTCCCTTGGTCACACAGTGACACGAGTGCTTGCTCATTCTCGCCCCAGCTCCCTTAAAGCTTTCTCACCAACAAAACTTAACACCCACCCGTGCCCACGGGACATCACAAGGCCACCTTTTACTTTCTGGTCTTGCTTGACAAGTGAAGTTTGATTGTTCTTGGGGACCTTGAATCACAGAGCATTATGGCACAAGAGTGGGCCAAAGAACCCGCGACATTCTAGCTGAATTGATACTCCATATATCATCCAATGATCACCCTTGCCAGAGCGCCATATCAGCCGGTTTTATGCGAAACAACGCTCCTTCCTACTAGTTGATGCTGGGAAAATACGTCTCAATTGCAAAATGTACCTTGCACTCAAGCTATGTTGGCCGCTTGAATGTACTTCAGATGGTTAGAGAGCACACGTCGAATGCAATGGACTCGTCGCGTTGGTGTCCAACATGACTGCATATACGCATCTTTTGCCCTTACACAATCAACTATGCATTGCAAAAGGGGCTGTTCATTGGTTTACACAGAATTTTTTTTTGTTTGCTTGATGGAAATCAATCTGCGAGTTCGCTATCGGAATTCTTCAATACAATGTTGGCCCGGACCGTAAGGCTTCGAGATTTTTTTTGCAGGAAAAAGGAGATTTTGGTACCATCAGCATCCAGATAAATATATCACGAATGTAATGGAAAATAGGGGAAACAAGCGTCTCACTTGTTCGTTGAGGGATGTCAGCTTGCCTGCGGGCTCGCTGCTTTGCCGGGAGGATTGCGGCCCAGGTTTAGGCTTGCGTCCGGCGGCCAGTTCGTCCAAGACCTTCACGATGGACTCGGGAGTGAGGTCCTCCTGTCGGAACAAAACCCGCAAACAATGTCAGGTAAAAGAAAAACACAGGAGATTTTGAATCAAGGCTGCAAGCAGCGCCAGGACTCCTCAAGTCTCCAGGAAGTTTGAAAGCAAGCTTACGTAGAAATCGTCGTTGATCTGGACCATGGGCGCATTGCTACAAGCCCCGAGACATTCCACCTCAATCACCGTGAATTTCTTGTCCTTGGTCGTCTGGCCTAGCTCAACCCCTAAATGCTTCTTGATCGCGTCGACAATCACACTGGACCCACATCCTCCCAGCATACATGGGGTGGTGGTACAGATTTGAACAAAATGTTCTCCAACCGGCTCACTTTTTTTTTTTTGTACGAAAAAAAGGAATATTAGTTGTTCATGATTACTTTCGTTCTCTTCTTTGAAGAGAAATGAATGCTGGGACTGACCGGTTGAACATGGTATAAAAGGTGGCTACTTCGTACACTCTCATGGGAGGCATTTCCAATAATTTGGCAACATAATTCATGACGCTGATCGACGTCCAACCGTTATTCTGTCGTTGAGCCAAGTCCAAGACAGGGATGACAGCAGCCTTCTTGTACTGAGGAGGAAAATTGCTACAGGACAAGGGAGCCAAAAATATGGGTGGTTTTTAAGCATATGTAGGCCAGGTCAAAGCCTCTTTTTTCCTTGTGAAACCTACTGACTCTATGCATCGTTGAGCTTTCTCCATGTACTCTGGGAGAATTCGAATGGGATTTGGGGATTGTTGTACGATGTGTCTCGATGGACGAAAAGACTGCAGTAGAATCGAAGAAGGAATGGTCAGATTGTTGTTTTTTTTTTCTTTTGTCTTGGGATAGGCGATGAGAAGGGCAGCAGACGTACCTATCGGATTGTTTGATGGTTGTACTAGACCATGGTCTGCGATTGTAAATGGAGGATATCGCAGGGGTTGCTCGAGCAGCACGAAGGGGGTTCTTCGCCAATCGACCACGAACGCACCGGACGATTGAGCTTGAGGAGGTTGCAGCGAGGTTCATGATGTGTTGAGGGTAAGAGTTGGTTGTGGTGTGAAGGTTCCGGTCAGTTGTGATTGGTCAGCCACCACCAGCGGGGCACCCAGGAAGGGTCTGTATGCTTCTACCGAGGAAACCTTAACACCTCGTAATACTCCCCCATTTTGCCATATTTGGCCAAGATCATCACCATCGCGGACAAGATTGGCTCACTTCCTATCAGTGGCATTTGTATCCTCACAAGTCATCTTCTGAAAAATAAATTCCTACAGATAAAAATACCTTTCATTTTTTACTGACATGATCTCTGGAATAATCAGAAAATCATTTGGGCATTTTGCAGTTCCTTTTTTTTAAAAAATTGAACAAACAAAGACTTTCCATGATCTGATCACATCACATGCCAGTTGCTGTCTTCCAGCTTACCAAGACTTCTCCATACCTTTACTTCGTTGATTGCAAAGAAAGAAGGGATAAAGTCTCAGGTTTTCAGACCGACATTTCCTGGTCCTGCAGTACACATCAACCAAAGTGACCCCAATGTGTAGAGAAAATGAGGTGTCCTGGAGCAAAAGCTTCATTGTTTTGCATGTGAGATTTGGATTTTGTGGAACAGAGGACATGAAGCCAATGGCAGAAGACCCCTATAAGCAGGGTGGAGTTGTTCAGAATAGTACACAGCCAGACTCTGGGCCCTCCATCTAGTGTTGTTGAAAAGTGTACAAAAAGATGAGAAAAAAAAATGACTTATTTTCATCACAGAGACAATAGAGATGCTTACCCAATTTCTTCACTAACAACTCTATTTAAAGGAACTACTAGGAATGGCTTGTTTCACTGTCACCCAAAAATATATCAACCATTACAGTGGTTGGGGACACCCAACCCCAGTAACTATTGATGCTCCAATCTCAACAGAATGGTGCCTCAAACTAAAAGCTGCAATCTCTCATCAATATAATTCTTATCACATGTCTCATTAGCCATAAATTAAACAGGTAAGACCAGGAATTGGTGTCATTATGTCATGCAGGCTAACCCATGCAAAATGTAAGTCATTGATCTGGTTTAAAAGCTGAGCCCAAACCTGAACCTTTGAAATCAATTGTCAGAGCCATATATTTCAGCCATAGCACATAGTGAGTGCAATTAGCTCTGTAGTTTAGATTCACAACAAAATTGGTACACAGAGCTCTTATCCATAATCATTTTCACTTTATGTTCAACATTTAAGCATGGTCATCAACTAGAGGAAGTAATCAACAGAATTCACAAGAAGACACCATTAATCATTTAATTGCACTCTTGTCATTCAACTTCATTTCATTTGCACTTCATGACCAAAGGCCCATCATATTAATCATCATATCCATATCATTTTCTTTGATCTAACTATAAAATTTTCTTAGTCCTCACATTTTTGCAAATTTCATCCTAGTTCATCTGGGATGCCCTCAACAGCCTGGTAGATACAAGTTCAGATGAGCTGATTGAACATATAACCAAGGCTCCCCAGCCTTGGATTGGTATTGAAGGACATGCTTTGGAGTTTACAGACAATGAAGATCCCAACATGGAACCTTCAAATGTAATTTCCACAAAAAAAAAAGCTCTCAAAGCCCCATACATCTGGATCTATAGGGGACAGTAGAGCTGTTAAAATGTTTTATCAATAGGCTTGAAGTGGAGAGTGAGAAGGATAAAGAAATTTTAGAAGAGGGAAGAGATACTCAGGAGTGGATCACCAGAGTGGCTCAGGATGGTCAAGAACCAATATTGATATTGCTTGTGTTTAGACTAATTAAATAGACTAAATACAAGCTGGTGAAAATGTGGTTGAGAAAGAAATGAATAAAGAAGTGAGATGAATAAACTTAACAATGGCAGGTCGTTAGTCCTCAGTGCTAAGTTTAGAGTCAAATAATAGGTTGAGAAAAGACAGGAAGACATCATAGAGAAATAATTTGTTGATTTTACTACTACTTAGTGTGCATTGACTACTTAAGTGTGTATAACACCATACAAAAAACAGTATACTTGATGAATACAAGTCAGTTTAACATAAGAAGACTCAAGAAAGAGAAAAAGAGAAATCAAGTTAAGACAGGGATGAGTTGAAGTTTCAACAAGAGCCAAAACATTGACTTGGGGCCGAGACACACAGTTGCCTAGAAAAAGCCAGCCAAGTTGAAGTGGGAAAGCACCAAAGCTGGTCCTGGGAAACCCCAAGCAAGGGTCCCATTTTGGCACAATGGCAGTCCCCCTCCCCCCACACACACAAAGAAGCACCTTTCTCATGTGCCAAATATATCTGGGTCAATTGTGGTCCAGACAAAGCTCTCTATATGATGACTATATTTTTGTCCTCCACTTTTTTTAGCTGTATCAGCATGTTTCCACATTCAATTGAGCAAAGCATCTAAATAGGATTGCACTGGGCTCTGGGAGAAAGCATCAGTAGAGGTATGCACACACACAACTGCCAACACAATATCACTGATGTGACTTTTAACACAGTGCTGACAAAGACAACTGAAGCACATGGCACTCATTAATAGGTGTCTCAAAAGCATCCCTCCCTGTGCGTCCATACTTTCACACTTGAATTTATCTGTTTGGCCTGGATTTTTTTTTTTTTTCATTTCTGCAAAGAAACATTAAGCCTGCACAAGAAAGAGTGAATAGGACACACATAAGAAGCAGGAAAGTATTATATGAAAACAACAAGGCAAGTAGATACCAAAAAAAACTTGGGTAGTTAACTTATACCAGTGAATCTGGATTTACCTGACATCGGTTTGCGTAGCAACATGACAGCCATGACACTAGTAATAGCAGAGAGGCCATACCTGTAACACATATACAAACGTTTTTTTTTTTGCAAAAATGAATGTTTCATATCATTAAGCTCTCTTGAAAACGAGGGGGCGGGTCAATGCGGAAGGTTCGTTCTTACCATGTGGCAATATATGTGGCATGCATGTTCCGGAGAGAGATTTGAGAAGATCTTCCGATGGGAAGACCTTTGGATACCATTTCGTTTAATTCCCACTATTAGCATCTGAGATCAACATGAAAATATACAGTGAAAAAATAGAAAGGTCAATATTGAAGGCGACATCGGGAGCAGAAGAGAGAGATAGAGATTGAGGGGGCAGGGAAGCATACAAGTGATGGCATCCACTAGGATTGGCGCCGTGCCCAGATGATCGGCTATCTCTTGGATGTCCACAAAGTACCATTGGTTGGACTCCTTCATGTTAGCCGGCTGGAAGATGGACTTGTTCTCTTGCTTGCGGAGCATGCCGATCACTTCGACATCTGTTGATTCCTAGAGATGGATACACAAATATGAACACACTGAGGAGTGGAAGTTGTCTCGAGTGGAAAGTGACATGCTCACACAACTCAGGGGCGGGACTGAGGGTGTTTGAATTCGCGCTTGATGAATCCGCGGTTCACGAGGATGGGCTCGCCGCCGTTATCGGGATGGAAGGGAACAATGAGGTGGTAGCCCAGCTCGGCTTCGCGGGTCCTGGACTCGATCAAGATTTCCTTGGCGTGGTCGAACCTGCCCCTGAGCCTTACCTTTCGATACTCAAACTCTGGAATGACATGTGGACTAACTCGAGTGGGGAGCAGAGAGCACGGGGGATCAGTACATTTTTTTTTTTTTTTTAAAAAAAAAAGAGACGTGAATATGCTAGATTCAACTTGATATGCTTAGGCAGACTGATCGGATCGAGGGCCATCTTATTCTCCAAGTCTTTGATCAAGTTTTTCTTCCAGCTCAAGCGCTGTACCTGCCAGGTTCCAAGGGCGAAGGTGAGGATGGGGACGGAGACGAGGACAAGGGTCATGGGTGTCCATCGCCGATTGACGCGTGGCTTCCAGTTGGAAGTATCCAGTGGCTCCTGGAATGCGCTGGAATGGGAGTTCTGGCAGCCTGGCCGGTCCGGTTCGGCGAAGAGGAGAATGTTAGGAGACGACATGAGGTGGTTCGAGGGTGGATGTCCTGGTGGGATGGATGAGTTGGTTCAGAGCCACGATACCCTTGTGGGAGCGAGACAGCGCATTCGGTTTTTATTGAGGTGGTTGCGGTTGTGTTTCGGCAAGTTCCTCTTCCGCTGAACCACCGACACTTCCAGCCAGTGATGGCATCCGTCAAGGTTGAGTGAACTTGGCCATCTCCAGCAAACACGCACACTGACTCTCACCCTTGGCTGAGCACAGGTCGTCTCATTGTTGATCAAGACTCTCAGCAACCGATTGCGAACAGATTGAAGCTGAGCGCACAAGTTGAGTCTTTCCGTCCTGATGATCGATGGTGATGAACGGAAGAAGAAGAATAAAACTGACAGCAGTCCATCTATGGCAGGAACACCCCAAGTTGAGTCACATGGCCTTCCTTTCTTGACCAGTCACACTGACACCCCACACTTGTATCAACACAGATTTCGCACCGTTTGTGTTGGCTTGCCCAATCCCTTCATCGATACGAAAGTCGTCTAACCTCGGGATCTTCGCACAAGCTCACCCAGTGATTCGGACCACTCAGGTTTGTCCCATAAACCCGCCGCTGAGTGGACATGCCCTCATCGTCATTCTCGTTTTATTCGAACCCCGGGCGAAAACACACACACACACACAAAGCGATACGAAAGCCATCCAGAATGGGGCGATTTTTTATCAGAAGCGTTCCTGTTCTCAGTGGCGGTAGCACTAAGTACGTTCCTAGATCCAATCTAGAATGACTATACCAGTCGAAGGTGATGAATCACCGCACGCAAATGAACAAGACCCACTCGAGTAGAGTAGGATGTACCATTAACCCTATCGGACGATTTTTTTTTTTTGAACCCTCTACTCTTTCCTCAGTCGTCGCAGAAATTTTAGGGGGAGAATGCAGACCGCACATCGACGAGACGTGGTCGACGAAAGGCTTACGGAGCTCGAAAGTCTATGCGCAAATATCCGGTCAGTTTTCTGCCCCAGCGTCTCGTCTGTTAGAGACCAGATAAGCTGGTGGATAAGATCCAGTGACTTACCACATGAAAAAAAAAAATCAGAGCCGAACAAGAAGCGCTGGATCATAAGATCCATCCCTCTTTCTTTTACTTGATCAGCAAGCTCAACAAGACACCTCTCTCAGTACTCGACGGTTATCCACCACGGCTTCTCAATCCTCACAAGGCCGCCATGAGCCCCTTCCTCTCCCCGATGACAGGGCATCAGATCACTTTGATCGTTATCCGCCGCAGCCCAACGTCGGGACCCCAGGTAGAACGGAGATCGGACCCGGCTCGCGGTTGGTCTGATTGGCTGGATTCTACGAATATTCGATTCGGTACGGGTCCCGCATTGTTTTAGCCCAGCTTATCATAGCTAACGAAAGCCGTGACATTTTTTCCTTTTGCCTCTCCGGCAATTATTTTTTATGTCTATCTCCATCCCTGCTATATTCTAGGTATCTCTCTCTCTCTAGTCAACGTCACAGTTCAAAGGATATATTCTTATGTTCCTTTCAGCTCTCTCAACAACGCACCACGGCCACTATACCTCCACAAAACCTCCCGCCAACTTTGCACAACCTGCATAAGCACATCAACCGTATAATAAGCACATCCACCGCATATAAACCGAGGGATCATAAAGAGATAACCCCCCCGATATTTTCCTTGTACAACCTCTACTACTCTTTTCTTGTTGGATTTACCCTCCTTTTTTTCTTCTGCCGCCCATGTGGTGTCTACATAATGGTATACTTTCTTCTCATGAAATTTTCCCGGCCTGATTGTTCTGGGAAACGAAGGCGCTGATTCTCATACAAAACTACCAACATCTAGGGTAACCAGTGGCGTGATGCTCTGGAAAATGCATCCCTTTTTCTTTCAATCGTTGAGTTGCCAGATACTGTTGGATTTTGTAAAAAAAAAAGGTTTTTGATCAATCATGAGTATGTTTTGGCGATGAATGAAGATCATTTTGACCTTCTGAACCAGTACAGGTCAGCCTCCCACACTGATTGAGCTAGTTTTACTCTACAACCTCTCTGGGAACACACTCATCTGCTTCCCTGTGTCATGCTACTGGGCCTTTTTTATCCCTATGATAGTGCGACTGATTTCCCAGCCTGAAATGCTTATAGCATACACATCAGCTCAGTGGCTTTGTTTGCCTCAGCCTTTCTGCCTCTCTCAGAGGTTTCACTTCCTCAATGAGTTCTTATGGCTCAGAATTTCTAGCTTCATCAGCCTTGTGGTATGATGGACATAATGCATACACACAAGCAGTTTCAAATTGGCAGTGGGACTCACAGTAAAGTGCAAGTGACTTGCCCAAATTTTGGAAAGGTGCTCTGCACAAAAAAAAGGTGCAGATCAAGCTACCAAAATCCAGAAATTTGTGTCATTCCTGTCATGTTTAACCATTTGCATGAAGTTTCACAGCAAACCAGGAAAACAATTATCACTTCACATCAGGAATTACAGGTGCACAGCAACCCTCACTTTGGCATTGTATCTTAGCTTTTGGGGCACAGTCTTGTCCCCATGAATGATGCCCAGTGCTTCCCTTTCTTCACCACACTATTTTTGTCTTCCTCTTTAGCAGTGCAATTGCCAAACCCCTATCAATCCTATTATCTTAAAAACCTGAGATCTTTTTTTTTTTTTTTTTTTGTGAGCTTATCTGGGTGAAATTCATGTCAGCCTTAGAGACAGTAAGACTGTCCAAAAGTCTTCAATTGTAAATATAAGATTATAATTCCTCAATTTTCTCTTTCATAGAGTTTTTAGAATAAAAAACAATCCTCACCATAAGATTCCCCATATTTTTCTACATATGTACAATATTTGAGGTGTGATGTAATGATGTGGCATGCCTGTTATTTTCAAGGTTGATGAGTAGTGATTTCTAAGTTTGATTCACCATATTGAATAATATTCAATTTGAAGCTCACCCAGTTCTAAAATAGAACTCAGTGAAAATTCTCAACCTCAGGCCAGAACCAACCAGAACCACATCAGATCAACCAAGGACCAACAAATCCCTCACTCCTAGGAAGTTTTCCCACTCACCAGTGTCACTACAACCTATCAGTAAGTCATTTGCCTAGTTATATTTTCTTTCTGTTTTCTTCTGTCCTCAGGATTGGTTCCCTGAACCACTCCTCTACTACTTACCTGTTTTCTCTCCCTTCTTAACCTGTTTCTCTTCTGGTTTCTGTGGTTTTCTCCATCAAACAAACCACATAGGTTTCCTCTTAAAGATCCTTGGCTTCACAGCCTAAAAATCAGGACTTGGTATTATAAAAGAGTTTACTCTTACCAAGACCCTCTGTTGATTCTATCCAGAGGAGGCTGTCACACTCCAGCTTGCTCCTCCTCATCTGAGTAGAGTATCAGAGCCTCAAAGAGTTTGTCTTTGTAGCCCTGTATTGCCTTGTTCTTTCTTCTCAGAAATACACAAGCTTAAAACCAATCTTGTGTCCTGTTGCCACTCTAGAGGCACAGGCTCACAATTCATCACAGAATTTTCCTGAATGGGAAATTTTTCAGGCCTGTAGTGACCCAAGCTTAACTAGGCCTCCCTGTGCCACACAGAGAGGCCACTTTGACAAATGCCTGCATGGTGCAGAAGGTATCCAGGGCTGGTTATCATGTACATGGAGAAGAACAGGACAGATGGAAAGAATAAAATTCTGAAACTGGCAGAGATGCTTCCCAGACTGATGACAATTGCATGGACACACTTGTGGTCACCCCTGTATGTATTTAGATTGATAAGAAGGATTTATGTTATATTCATCTGATTGATAGCACTCAAGTCTGACGAGTTTTTTTTTTTAGGCTTGGTTATGTGCTACTTTCTGAGGAAGATCAATCTTACTTGGCTGAAGATCAACACAAAATACCTATTAATATGACTGTTTGATTCTTTTACAACTGCAGAGCAGGACAAAAAAACTTTTAGCAAGTATTTGCAAAATAACTACCATTAACATCAATCAAATGATTGAAAATGGTTGGAAAGAAAAACAATCTATCATAAGTTCACAAAAGAATCCAGAACTACAAAAAATCAAGGTTCAAATAATCCAATGGATTACAGTCATATTCATGTATTTGAGTATTTGCTATTGAAGAAGGGTATTGTGTGACTCAGAGAAAATTGGAACCAGGAGCGTTATCTTTCCCAAATACAGCAGTTCCCAAAAGCTTGTGGTTGAGAACTGCTCATTTTTCCTTTTTTTTTTTTTGCGCCACAAACTTGTAGCGCCCGAAGCCTGTACTGCAGCAAATACAGGAGTGGAAATCAACCCGGAGGCCGCTGGAGCCTCAAGCCGGCCTGGGTGCTTGGCCATGTTTCCGTGTCTTGCCAGCGGAAGGACTAGTCAGACTCAAAAAAATTGGAGGAATCAAATGAGACCACCCTCATCCTCCAAAGTCTCAAACAAAGGATCTGCCATTTTGAGGCTGATTTGCGGGGGCTGTATCACCGACATCTGGCGCAAAAAAAAAATAGAAAAAAAAGAGCTGTTCCAACCGCAAGGGTTTTGGGAACTGCTGTATATATTTGGGATTTCAGAGACAAAATTAATGGCAGAAAAAGTCATAGAAATTGAGACAGAGGCAGATATCTGCTGCTTGGCAGGTTGTCACTTTTGTTGATGGATTAGTGGGGTCATGATTTTCTATTATATCCCACTTCAAGTCTATCTCAGTATACAAAAGCCATACTCTGGAGGTACAGGCTATCAAGGGGACAAGTTGATTATCATCAAGACAGCACTGAAGAATTTGGATGTTAATCAAAGAAAGAAGAAGGCATAATCAAAAACTATCCAGGCAGTGGAAAGGGTGAAACAATCATCTAATCAGCCACTGAAGAAATAATAATTATTATCAAATTCTACTCAACCAAAGCTATAGCTCTATGCCACTTGTATCTTCTGCTTCTTTTTTAAAATTTTCTGCAACAATATTTCCAGGCTTGGGGAGGTTGAATATCAAATGCATAAGAGATGTGTCTTTTGTTTGAATATTTGTAGGATATTTTGGCCTTATTTAAAAGCATGTTTTATTTGTATGATATTTTCTTCCTTATTGGTCTTGTGAAAATTTAGTAGATCATTTTTAAAACTGGGAAGAAAGGGGTTTTTGCCTTTTTTTTTTTTTTAAAAAAAAAACACTCCCCGTAAACCCTAAACCCCTAAACTCTAATTATTAACGCAGGTTTTTATCCAATTTCCGTGGTGGTTTTAAAAAATACACTCCTAAACCTAAATCCTAACCCTAAATCCTAACCCTAAATCCTAACCCTAAACCCTAAACGCTAACCCCTAAACCCTAAACGCTAACCCCTAACCCCTACTTCTTAACCACCTAACCATTAATTATTAATTCCAGCTCTTTCAGCTTTGACTGCTTGTAGTTAAGATAGAGCTGGCCAGGCCAGCTCCACCTTTTTGCAGTTATAAAGGATTGTAAATGTAAATTTATCATCCATTTAAAGCGGAAGAATTTAAGTGCCACAGGTGCATTCTCCCAATGTTCTCTGCTACACACTGACTATTTTTCATATTTTTTTCTCAATATTGAATAACTTTTATGTCAACCAGTAATGAAAAAAAAAAAAAAAAAAAAAACATGCTGAAAGTTTTTTCAAATTGTTTTATCTTATTGTTTCCTCAACTCTTCAATGTATCCCCAAATTTTGTCATTTTTGTCCCTTTCCTTCCATTTTTTTTGTTGTAAACTTACTTCTGGGCACTGTACAGTCAACTAAAACATGATCCTTTTTTCTTGAATAGATTAGATTGGGATGAATTACCATTCACTTGTCAAAGCTTAGGAATTCCTTTATGCTATAAGTTACATGACTGTTGAATTTAATTGTAACCTTATAGAATAATTCTAAGCTTCTTCTCTCACAAGATTTGAAATATTTACAAACCCTGCATGTACCACTGCAAAAAAACTTGATCAACTGCCTGCAGTTGACATTCAGCATGCTCCAGCCAAGCTGCCATCCAAACTCCACATGTTTGCATATGTAGATTTTTTGGCACAGTCACTGCGCAGTGTGCACAGTGACTGTGCATCCAAGCTTGGTTGAATCAATATTGGAGAAAGGTTTGAGTAACACCACAAGCTTCCTTGGACCTTCAGCATGTCAACTGCAGGCAGTTGAGCATGTTTTCCCACAGTGTACCTGTCTTATCTCTTCTAGGTACAGTGCCCTGACAGGAGTTAAGGGTGAAACAATTTTCATTCCACAAGTTCAACCACCACAGTTGAAATCAAAATTTCTGGTGAATCAATCCAAAAAGAGTTCCAAATAATGATTATGAAGAAATGTTTTGGAAAAATAAAAAAATAAAATTTGTGAATTTGTTTAATTTTTTGTTGAATTTCAAAAATGCTTAATATGCATTTGAAGCACCTAGCAAAATCAGAGATTACAGTCTGGAATGTGATAAGAAATAAATGAAAATTTTTGAAAAAAAATAGCAAGGTAAATTTAGTGACCAGTGAAACAGGGCCAAAAATTGGAATTAAAATACATTTTGCACTGAAATAAGATCTAATTCAATTTTCAGGCCTGTTTCTATGGCCACTAAATATGCTTTGCTATTTTGGTTCAGAGAATTTTAATTTATCATCATTCTTATCACATTCCAGACTGTACTCTCTGATTTTTCTAGGTGCTTCAAATGTATATTTAGCATTTTTGAAAATCAGCAAAAAATAAAAATAAAAAATCACAAATTTTTTTTTTTTTCCAAAATATTTTTTCATAATCATTATTTGAAACTCTCTTTGGATTGATTTACCAGAAATTGTGATTTTAACTGTGGTAGTTGAAATTGTGTAATGAAAAGTGTTCCACCCTTAACTCCTGTCCGGGCACTGTACATACTATAAAGTATTAATTAATTAGTTAATTATTTATGATACACATTCCACAGCACCAATTATTTTATTATTTTTTATGTTAATTTGAGAATTAACTGAGTACCAGAATGAGAAGGAACTTAGGGTTAGGCCCAGTGGGTGACCTTATAAGTAAAATTAGATGGAAATTAAAATTCCACTTACGAAATAATATTCTAGGATTTCCCATAATAAAGAAGATATAAATCATTCTTCAGACTTTTGGATACTCTGGAGTAGGGTTCCAATCTGGACCGCTTCAGATGAAATCATCCTGGATTTGGAAGGCCGGATTGGACCCTACAGTGCCACTGTAGGGTAATTGGGTTCCAATCTGGACCCAAAATCCGAGGAGCCCGATTGGATCCAGGGCCCGTTCGGCTTTGGATGAACCTATTTTGGATCTGGGAGGCTGGATTGGAACCCTACTCTGGAGTATCTCTAAGGCTGAAAATTATTATCAAAATATGAATAGCCTTGGTAAGTAAGAGGAATATTGTGTGAAATTATTAATAAATTTGAACATCACACACCACATTTTCCAAATTTTGATCAGATGGCCAATGTATCCTGAATTCATTGAATTATCTTGTTAAATAATGGTTGAGAGCTTGTGTAGGTGTAGTATGATTTTGGAAATTTTAGGTGAATTGAGATTTGAGGCATCTTTT
This sequence comes from Puccinia novopanici, assembly GCA_004348175.1. Taxonomy (NCBI): domain Eukaryota; kingdom Fungi; phylum Basidiomycota; class Pucciniomycetes; order Pucciniales; family Pucciniaceae; genus Puccinia; species Puccinia novopanici. Next base: position 13,892 of record SMGU01002019.1, on the reverse strand, counting down.
TTTTGCTTTGTTGGAGAAAAAGCAGTGATAAAACTATAGGATTATACTGTTCTACTCTTCTTATTTATTTTTTTTGAGGCTAAATTAAAGTCACCATTAGACTATCTGTCTTCATGAAAAACCTAGAAATGGGATATTATTAGGATATCATTGATCAGAATGGGTAGCCTAGTGAACAAGATTCATATGTTGGAGCATGGGAGTGGGTATTTTGGAAAATCATGCTCATGAGCAGAATTTCTAGAGCCTTCAGGGCCGCTATGTGCATAGATCTGGTATAAAGGGGCCTAGACGGGCACTTCAGTCTAGCTACAAGCAGGTCTTCCTTGATGCCGCTTGCTAGCAAGCGACATCCCAGCATTTAAGGTGTCTACAACTGTATGCAGATGTTAAAATACAAACTCATTTGAGAATGAGAGAAGTACATATTGCAACGGGAAAAAAACCAATGGGTTTACAGATCACATAGGAAATTGAAATTCAGCGGTAAGATTGAGAAGAGGGCCAAGAGAGAAGTCTTGGAAGGAGGTGAAAGAGGATGGCTGGTGTTGATGCTTGCTACATTCACATCAGATCACCCAAGCATGCTGAGCTTTCCTCCCAATGCCCCTCCTCCGGATGCCCCTCCTCCGGATGCCCCGCCCCCGATGGACTTTTTCCCTAGTGTCGGTGTTGGGCTTGCTGCATCCGCGGCGCCATCGCTTCCGGAACTTGCACCTCCTTTGCCGGTCGCGGCGCCGGCCTTTCCGAAACTTAAACCTCCAGCCTTTCCGGAACTTGCACCTGCAGCCTTTCCGGAACTTGCACCTCCTCCGCCGGCTTTCCCTCCTTTTAATTTGCCCAAGATAAACGCTTCTGCCTCGCTGGCCTTCTTGCCGCTGTATTTCAAGTGCGGTCCCATCGAACCCATCGTTTGACAAATCATGTCCCCGCTCAGGCAGCAGTCCCAAATCATCGGGGTGTACTGTTGGGGAACGGTGACCTGTATCATTGATGCGATACCTTTTCCACCTTTCTGCATTCCACAAGAAAAGGTTAACAAGGAAATAAGTCTCTTGCATGATACACATGATACAGTGCTTCTAGTAACAAAAAATGCTCACCGCATCACATTTGTTTTGAGGAAGACCACCTTTGTAGTACGGATTTCCAAAGAGTACAGCAGCCACAACTTTGTTGGCTGGTAACCCTTTATCTGCTAGAATCTGAGTCACGACCATGGCCTTGAGGCGGGAGAAAAAGTTATGGAGGCAATGAATATGCTTTGATTAGTGCAACCGTGGCTTTACTTGGCCTATCGAAAGAATATTGTAGCTCACCCCTTAGAGTAGCCCATCAAGACGAAGACCATGTTGGGACAGGTTGTCATTTGCTGCTTCATGTACTTGAGACCAGATTGTGCTCCTTCTTTGGGTGTCCTCACGTACTCGGCGTTACTATTGTACTTGATGTCATAAATCACGCCGCCCGGAACGGCCGCGAGGACTTTTTTGGCCATGGGGCTATAAGCTACAGAATGCCCCTGCTTTTCCGTGGTACCTCGAGCACTGTGTAGAAATTAGAAACAGCAACAACTATCGGTCAATGTGGTGCCTTATACTACTGTGGCGCAATGCCTCTGAATGTTAGAATGTCAAGAATTACTTACCCAACCATCATGTAGGTCTTACATCCACCTCCTTGTCGGCGAACGTGATCTGATCCAGTTGAGGAGTTTTGACTGAGCGTAAGGCCGTGTATAAGAAATAGAGCAATGCAAAAACTACCAATTCTGTTATCGAAAATCATCTTTGCGCGACCGATCGAATGGGCGTTTAGCTTTTGCAACTTGAGCAAACTTAAAAGTGCTAGGAAGATACAATATATTGAAAATAACAAAACAGAACGAACAACGGATATGCAAGAATATTATCAAAAACTGAACTACTGAAAAAATAGAACACCGTTTCTAGGATTACTAGAAGGGGAATTGTAAAGCTATAGGTGTAGAAAGAGCGAAGGAGAAGAGAGTTGAGTATTTTATATACGGGCAGGAACTAATGCCACGCCCACGCCTATAGATTGAAGCTATCGCTGACATCCATAGAGCCTGCGATGACGATGGAAGAAAATGGCAGTGGCATTCAGCGACATGCTAGGAGCTTAATGCGCAAGTACAGCCGTGTTTGAGTTATGGGTTCACTTGGCACCAACGATGCAACCTTGGGGATCCGCCGCCATGGAGGCCGCAATGCCGCACCCGCGCACCGGGATGTCTGAATTGGACGCCAGTAAGGATCCGGGGGTGACCTGTGCTATATTATATTAAGGAGAGGAGTTCATGGAACTGCTATGATTATGTTCTTTGGCGTCCACTCGCCTCGGTGCCCCGGTGAAAGAATTAAGAGTCTTTCCGCGCCCTGTAACTTGGGTGGTTACCTCATTGTCGAGTCAAGCTCCAGTCCCAGATGAACCAACCAGGCAACAACACCATCAACAACACCAATAGGTCGCGCTGGAGATTGCCGCTCGTTCTTCACAGAGATGACTCAGCTCATTGTTATCTTGATTTCAATCATGATGTCCCTAAGAGCAATTAGAAGGAAAATCCGGATGTTATAAAGCCCCGGACTGAACATCACGTCCCTGCCAGCCGGCAGGGCGGGGCGCGAAGCGCGACCTCCCGTCAGGGAGAGACTTGCGTGGTAGCCATACATTTTGGCTTGAGCACCTCAGCCGCAAAACACCGATTTTGGTGAAACCCCCAAACTCCATCTTCCCAAGACACCCCTCCCCTCCGCCCCTAAAACCAATGAAACCGCCTGATTCTCCTCTTCATTTTGGCGGTAAGGATAAAAGTATCACCCATGTTTCATATCCTTGAGGACCAATCAAAAATGTCCCATTTTTGACCCCAACATTGGCTGATGTAATCCAGACAATCTGTATCTTGGTGGTACATCACACTGGCAGGAAAACTTGATAAACTGCTAGCAGTTGACATTTAGTTACTCAAGGCATGCTATGCTTAAAGCTTGATCCATGCTTTGCATGAAGCTTACATGTTTTTTGTTTTATTTTTACATATTGGTGGTACAATGTGTTTTATGCATTTAAGAAATCTTTGTACACAACACAATGGGTTTTTACAGCCAACTGACATGCCTCCAGATCCCCATCACCCAGTCATCAACAACTCTTTTGATGCTGCTGAGGATCTTGCCTGAAACTGGACGGAAGCTTTCAGATCACGCACGGTATCCGCATTTCCAGAAAACTGATGGCTCAGATCACTCAGATGGGTTTACCAGTAGCGACTGAGCTGCTTGACACGATCAGGTAGAGTGAAACAAGCAGTTCTTTTATACCAACAGACATCAAGGAGCTGATATCTGCAATTTTTTTACTTTGGCAGTCCTACATATTTGTCAGATTTGATTTCATGGGGAGCAATCGGAGCCCGCACAACGGAAAGCCAGCTTCATAGTGAGCTTACCTTGGCCACTGCGCACCCAGTTGGATTCAAGAACGGCACGGATGGGGGTGTGAAAGTGGCGATGGACGTGATGCAATCAGTGCGCTCCAGCCATGCATTCATGGGCATCGGCCCTCACGGCCGAGCAAGCATTGTCCGAAGCCACGGAAACAACGTGCATGTCATCCTACGTGGCGGATCTAAGGGAACCAACGTTGACCCTGTCAGTGTCGCCAAGACCCGCTCCATTCTGATCAAGACCCAGCCCACCATCCATCCCACCATCATGATCGACTGCTCGCGTGGTAACCTGTAAGTCACAGAAACTCGATCTCCCCAGTCTGTTCCGTTTGCTGATCACACTGTACTACATATACCTTCCAGCCTTGAAGGAATACAGAAACCAGCCCAAGGTTATCAAGTTTATCTGCAAGCAATTATCGTGTGGCAGCGACAAGGGTGCGATTAATAGAGTGATGATTGAATTGAATCTCCACAAAGGCCGCCAGGAAATCCCCAAGGAGGGTCCCATTGGCCTGAAATATGGTGTCTCAATCACGTGAGTAGGAGCAGTGCTGCTTACTTACTAGTTGACCACAGCTACTAACACAGAGAGGTCTTGCTTTGCAGGGACACGTGCGTCAGCTTTGAGGAAACCGCCAAGATGCTTCAAGACTTGGAGGATGCCGTCTCACGGCGCCGGGCTGTATTGGCATCCTCTTTATCTCCTCCGAGCTACTCTGGGAGCCACCCAATTCCTTGAGAGAGATTAAACTTGAATAAAACCTGTTTGGCCACGCCATCATCTATCTTTCCTGGTGTACGATAGATTGAATACTTTAGCTTCTCTATATCCTTGTCTCAGAAAATAGCAGCATTTGTACTGCTTTTAGGCACAAATGATTTCCTTGGTCTCTTTCTATCAGCGCCTATTGTGTATTTCTCTCTTTAAACTGAAATAAAATTTTAGTTGCTGGTAATCGTTTAGACCCCAGCCTAAGAGAAGCTGTCTTGATTGAACAAGATGAAAGATTTATCTCTACTCTCCTTCCCAATCTTCTGGCGGAGGTTGATGCAATGAGAGATCATGTCCACCGCTGACAGCAACAGCATGCCATCCAATCTGGCCGAGCCCATGATCCAATGACTGGTTTGCCTTTCACTTCAGCTTCTCTTTCCCCCCAGCTAGCAAGAAAGATGCTGTTCAAGTTCTCGATTTATCTGTTATTATTGCATTAGTTCGGTCGATGTTTTTTACCCAGTCTCTAAGGAGGCATTACCTGAATAAGGTGCTGGTCAATTTCTGTGAAAACTTGCGCAGCCAAACAGAGTTGATCAGCAACCTCCTTGGACTCTTACAAAATCATACATGTGATGCAGCAAATATCAACTGCAGCTTTTTACAGGTCTCTAGCCAAGCCAGCAAATCCTTAACTCCAGCTACACCCCGAAAGTCCACAATTAAATTGAGGCGAGAAACTTGATTCCCACAAGGCCATTTGAATTATTCTAGGCTAGGTGGGACTGAAAATCAGTACTACAATTGAGTGTGTGATGGATGCATCTCGGGCCGCCCAATGTTGAGAGACGGAGAGAATTATCACAGTGCTTGGCAGGCTGGTTGCTGCTGCAGTGGACCAAATGGAAGTGAGGCTTGTCTTTGTTTTGGGCCTGATGAAAGGATTGGTTTCCTTTTGTCAATTATGTTGAGGATACCTGACACACCGGCCCCCTAGTATGTAATAAATACATAGCATCATTGAGCTAGTGCACCACATTGAGCTAGTGCACCACATTGAGCAGAGCATTTCTCCCAGCTTGACTTGAGCTTGCTGCATGTCAACTGCTCACAGTTGATCAAGTTAATTTTGCAGTGTCAGGGTACATCAACCACTCATACAGTGTATGAACACATTTGACGCTAGGGGTGCACACTGGTCACAATTATGTAATTGCGGGATGAGAATTCACTGACTCTGCAAGCGACCGTCTCTAGCACTCGCATGTGCCTTCCAACTTACCCACACAGACCATGCAACATATTTTGCTGGTTTCTAAATTTCAAAATCCACAAGTCTCACGGCAGATTGCTTATGTTTGACATGAGATCTCATCGGACAATCTTTGTAGTAGCATATCAGGCCGAAAGAATGACAGATGTATGGGGAAACTGTTTCAGAAAAAGGAGAGATGTGGTGTAGCATCGATGCAGAACTAATGCCAAGCGGGGCGCTTGAACATGGACAGGTCAAGCGAAGTGCCATGTCAAGATCGGAAGGATAAAAATTCACAAACAGTTTCGGATTTCAACATCAATGTTAAGGTTCTGATTCCCTACAGGAGACTTGAGAAGTACGGAGATCAAAAAAAGATTACTGCGTGTAATTAAGAAATTTTTGTTAGGCCTTGGTTCCTGTGACTTTGATGCTGGGTGCCCAGGCAGGGGCTTGTCTTGAGATGCACTGGGGGCGACGGCAGTGGCGGTCAGAGCAGGGGCAGCTTTGGGTGGGATCGGGAGTGGCTGGGCCATCAATTGGTCGTACATTGTCCGCGCTTTGTCGGTGTGTCTGATGAAGTACTCGTTAAAGCGACGGCCGGGTTTAGTTTCTGTGACTTGAACAATGTCCTAATTTTTTGAAATCACAGCAGGTCAGTCCGTGATGATATCCTAACCAAGTTTTACAGACATCCTTACTCCATCGATCGCAAAGTCCATGTCGCCAAGCGCTACTTCCTTGCCTTCGATGAGGCCATAATCTCCGTCCGACCGTCTGACGCTGCGCATTGAAGCTTTCAGGACCATCAGACTTTCGAGGACCTCCTCTTCATCAACACCAAAAATCCGGCAAGCTTGCTGATACTGAGGGTAGTGTAAAGCTTCAAGAAACTTCGGAGACTGGGCGTGGGCAGCTGTGTTTGAATGTCCGACAGGAAAAGCTTTAGGTGGTGCGCACTGGGATTTTCACTGGGACTACTACTGGCGACGTATTGAGGCAGCAGCTCGGGTCGATCGTACGGAGGCGATGATAATGACAAAATTTGGGAGACGCGAATGTGAAGAGCTCTTGAAAGCTGGCAAGCGAAGCATCACCACCAGAGAGCATCTTGCTAAACTGCTCGCCGTACTTCTCCTTCATAGTGTTCGAAATACTCTCGTCAATCTTGCTAGGAGAGATAGCTTGACAGATGGCCAGGAGCGCATACATCCTGTCACCTTGCTTGTTGATCTAAGATTGGGGGAGAGGGACGCATGGTGAGTGGAGCGCGAGGCATGATAAACTGAAATTTTGAATGACTGACAGCATCAAATTGGTAGCCTCGGGTGTGGTAACCTTTCAGGCGTTGGAGGAAGTACAGAATGTGTGTGAGGGATCGAGTCGCATCAGGATACCGGCGGAGCATGATGTAGCTAAAAGCAACGTAATAATGGACCGTCACATGGGCTGCGTTGACGCGAGTGAATAGAGCCTTCTTTGTCAGTTCGACGTCGTTCATCATTTGAAGGGCCAGGGTATAATCTCCAAGGAGAACGTGAACTCGAAGTAAGCCAATGATCGAGAAATAACCGAGCATGCGGTAAAGGGGTCGAGCGCCCCATTCGCCGCCAACCTCGCTGCATCACCGTGAAGAAGAGTCCCTCCCAGTCAATAACGCCCAGGATAAGGATTTAAAGAACCGACGTACTCAGGGTCTTCACCTTTCCGCGTAGCGGCGAGTTGCTCTTGGATTTTCGATTTGGTGATCAATGAATATAGAACGTTCAAAACACTGTAACAAGACCAAACCTATGAAGGTTCATAAGAATCACTCAGCGCGGAAACCAACAAAACTAATAAGTATGTTAGCTTACTTGAGGGTTCTCTGCAATAAGTTGAATCTCTTCCTCAGTTTTTCGGGCCATCCTGCCTTTCCAAGTGGTAAAGGAGGCAAACTGATAGATGAATTCGTCAATAATATCCCATAGCCACTGAACGGGTAAGTCTAATGGTACGGGTCCTTCCGAGTTAAGGATATAGTTGAATATCGAGCAGTAGTTCTCGTATGAATGGAAGCGATCATCGATATCTGGCTGCAAGCGAGAGTAGACGTGTCGGTAGTACAGCTCTCTGTAAAACAATAAGAAAACTTCGTCTGGATGAGAGCAGACATCGATCAGTATTCCATCGAGCAACAAACAAACAGGTCTTCAAGTTAACTTACCATTGTTGACCAAGGGAGCGATGATATCGGCTTCAGGCCACTCGGCTTTTTGATAAAATTTCTCAGTCAATCGATTCCAACCCCCTCGTAAGCTGCGAAGATTTCTTGGGGATTGGCAGAGAGTAGGGTGGTGTGCAAGTAGATGATGTACTAATTGTGCGTGTCATGTGTGTATGCATCATCCGTAAGTTGGACAATACAACAGGAAGAATCTGTATGAATGACGACCGACCTTGCGGACGGGTTCAGGAACGGCGGCCAGAGCTACGGCAGCTTCCTGAGCTTGCTGTTGAGCGACAGCAGCTTGCGCGAGCAGAAATTGCTGCTGTTGGAGATACTGATCTAGAAAGCGAGAAGCAGTAGGAAGTCAACTTCTGAAAATCAGATCACAATGCTATCGACCTTCAACAGAGGTGTTTCATACCATTGAAGTTACCTCCCCATAACCTTCCTGCCTCATACCAAGGGGGATTTGCGCATCTGTGACCTGGGGAACAAAAAAAAACCATTGATCGGTCAATCAGTTTAGCGATGAACAACCGAGCGGAATAAATAAGAAATAATAATCGACTCAACTCCTTGCTCGTAGAAGTCATCCTCTTCGTCGGAATAGTACTGACGTTCCAGGGCGGCGGGTGTCTGTTGGTAAGACATCTTTGTGTTTTTCTTACTGAGTCAAGTTGAGTGCACTCGGAGGTGACCTTGTCCTCCACCGGGGGGTTGAACTAATTCGCTGCTGGGGCTCGGCCCCTCGGCAGACGCAGTCCGCATCAGTCACTCCGCTCAAACCGAGCACTTGATCGAGACTCCGACACAATCTGACACAACATGGGCAAGATGTTTTGTTTTTTGACAACAAGTCACACAACACGCAACCCAAAAGCAGTATGATTCTTAACCTAAGTATCTGTCGAGTGAGTTTTTTGCATTCTTCATCAACTAGTAACTACCTGGTACAGTCAAATAAAGGAGGCAGATCCATTTTCATTGGTGGGGACAAAAGGTGAAAAAACTGGTGGCTCTTACCTCATACCATAAAATTGGGGCCTTAGGAAAATGACTCCCAGAATTTGGAAATAAGACTCCCTCAATGTTGAGGACATCAAATGTGGGAGTCGTTTGTTCAATTCCTCCTGCTCCATGGCAGTTGTCATGCTAAAATACCAAAACATGCCAAAAACAACAAAACAAAAGCATTTAATACGAGGCCTGTGAGTAACATATAAAATTGGTAGAATTTTAGAGGTGCAAAAATTATATTTCCTGTATTTTCCAGATTGAAGAATCAGATGTACACATATTTTGTGCAATTTACTAATTTTCCAAATAAGTGGTGTTTTGTAGGCCTGCCATCCGTGTGTTCGGAGGTTCCTTTTCCTGCCACCGGTCACCCGCACCCGTGTACTTTGTGTGACCAAGTTGATTCACACGGGTGAATATTAGGCTGGGACCAAAGGCTCAGAGTGACCTCAAGTAACTTCTGATCAGTCTGAGCCTTGGGTCTCCAACTCTCAAGTTCAACCTTTTTAGTTTGCTGATCATTGAGAGTATGATAATGCTTGGTATTGTATTTTTGGAAGTCCCCTCCTCACCACTTGACCTGCACAAGTGCTTCAATTGTTCATTTATAGATAAAATACAGTGTCGTTCCGTTCCTACCAACTTTTTAACTCGTGTTCCTGCTCACCTGTCACTTTCTGTTGGAATCATACACATACATATTGCCAATAGGCCTTGTAGCAGTGTGTACAAATCACACGTGTGTTGCACGGGTTGCCTTGATCAATTTTGAACACCTGCACCTGGGTGCGATCTCCCATGTGCAGCACCCGTGTACAGGTGTTTGGATGGCAGGACTAGTGTTTTGTGCCAAATTACTACTTTTCCAAAATATGTGATACACATCAGTTTTGGATGAGTGCCCCAAGGGCCTAAAATGTTTAAATAAGTGATTTAAAACTCTGAGTAAAAAGATAAATTATTGGTGGCTTCATAAAATTACAGATTCAATCACAGAGGTGTAGCCATATTTTAGAATAGTCTCCTACTATTAAAAAATATGTGGTACACATATCTTCTGAATAAGTGCCCCAAGTGCCTAAAATTTTTCAAAATTTTCATATTCCCCTTGAGTGTATTCTATATGCTTGGTGTACTTGGCCCAAGTACAATATTGCTCATGGACATGTACAGTGCCTAGACAAAAGTTTTGTTGGGCTTTTTATTCAAAAAAACAAAAAAGGAAAAACTATAATCACAAGTCTTTTTGTACAGGGTCCTCAGAGACTGATAAGTATGAATATGAAACATTTGAAACTAAAAAAATCATAAAATGAAAAAGGTAAGTTTTTGGCAATTTTTTTAAATTTTTTGATAATTTGTTTGACGGAAAAAGAGAATCACTATGGGGAGTGTTGTGACTGGGGAAGAGTGATTATAAGAGAATTCTTTTTCCAAAAAAAGTATTTTTTTTTCATTTATTTTTATTATTTATTATTTTATTATTTTTATTATTTTTATTATTTATTATTTTTATTATTTTTATTATTTTATTATTTTTATTTTTTTATTTTTATTATTTTTATTATTTTTATTTTTATTATTTTTATTATTTTTATTATTTTATTATTTTATTATTTTTATTATTTTTATTATTTTATTATTTTATTATTTTATTATTTTTATTATTTTTATTATTTTTATTATTTTTATTATTTTTATTATTATTTATTATTTTTATTATTTTTATTATTTTATTATTTTTATTATTTTTATTATTTTTTATTATTTTTACTATTTTTACTATTTTTATTATTTATTTTTGTTGAAAGTGAAAAATTGACATCTAGTTGGCCCTCCTTTGGAATCAATGACAGCTGAAATCTGGTTGAGATGGATTTGAGACTTTTCTGTAGGTTTCACTGAAATTTCACCCACAAAAAAAACCACAACAAAAACTTATATAGATATATATAGGGTCTTTGGCACACAACCCACCCACTTTGAAGGTGCAATCCACCCAGGCATTGTGAGGATGTCAGGGTGGGTCAAACCTTCAATACCGGCACAGCAAGGGTGGGTTGCTGGTAAAATTTCTTAGACCATCTGCATTGTTTGCTAAGTTAGACCAGTTTAACACCATGATTGTCTGGATTCTGGTTGCTAGCAAAAAACTTTGAGGGTTCTCTGATTGAAGCTCCTCCCTTTATGGAGGCACTCCTTTGTTTGCAGTCACTGTGCACTGGAGTTTTTCAAGGAGCTTGGAACTAGACTGAGTCTATGCCGCTGAAGAATGTTGCTAGCTTTTGTGGGGTAAGGGAATTAATCCCAGATGTTGACATCATTGGTGCAGACTAACTATGGATGATATTAGCGGCCCTGAGATCCAATTAGAGCTAGTAGGGACTGGATTTAGTCCCCACTAATCTTAGGATTAATTTTGTTTCACAGGCTCACAATCTTTGATGTTACACTTGGTCCCAACAAGTGTGGTTGAACTCCTGGATTAGAGGTAGTCCCCACTAAATTGGAGGGTAAACTAGCCTCAAAAGTTAGCACCCAATGAGGATGATCTTAAAATGTGGATTATTTTTCATTAATTTTTTGCGGGTAAAATTGAAACATATATATTGATAATAAAGATTTATTCCTACACTTTTTATGGTGCAGAATTACATGCTAAAGTTTATTTTTACCAAAAAGTTTCTTTTAATATTTTGGCACTAATCCTGGCTTTCTGATTTCTTTTTTTCAGATTGAAAAGCAAAGAATTTTGGTCATTTTGAATTTAAATCCCACACTTTGAATATTTTAAAACACAGTTTTTAAATTATTTTAGGTTAAACGGAATAAATTTCCCTTTTTTGGGGGTGATCAAACTGTGCCAAACTGAGCATCCTCAGCCAAAATAAAAAATGTGCCAAACTGAGCAAAATCATTGGAGAATGTTTTGCTGAGCTTTTATTTGGTGGGCCTGGAAGGCCCGGCGGGCCTAAGACAGGCCTGACCCAAAAGCACATTGGGCCAGCATCAAAGGGTGTTCAGGAAAAGCTCATGATCTCCTTTGCTGGCCAAATGTGCTTTTGGGTCAGGCCTGGGTCAGGCACGCAAAATAAAAACTCAGCAAAAAATTCTTGAATGATTTTTGCTCAGTTTGGCACATTTCTTTTGGCTGAGGATGCTCAGTTTGGCACAGTTTGATCAACTCTTGAAAAAGTACCAAATTCCCCTGCCCAATTTTTGAAATTCCCCTTGGGGGAAAATTTCAAATGTTTGTAGTGATAACTTGAAATATGACACCAAAATTAATTTGTAAAAAACTGTGGAAAAATTCCAAAAAAAATGACACCCCCAAAAAAGGGAGATTTATTAAATTGAACCTGAAACAAGTTAAACCATTATGTATTAAAATATTGAAAGTGTGGGAATTAGTTTTAAAATGACCAAAATGCATTGCTTTGCAACCAGGACAAAAAACATTCATAAAGCCAGGTATAGTGCCTTAAATGCCAAGAGAATTCTTTTTGGGAAAAATAAACTTTACCATTAAATTCTGCTCCCTGAAAAATGTAGGAAAAAATGTATTATAATCAAATATGTCTCAATTTGTTCCTAAAAAAATTAATGAAACATTATCCAAATTTTAAGAAATTCAACCCACAACCCACTCTTGCAGTGTAGGTTTTGAAGGTGAAAACCACCCCTAGCATCTTGCACCATGAAAAAACTAGTGTCACTTGCTATCAAGCGACATACTGGGTTACAAAGGGACCCTTTGAACAAGTGACATTAGTTTTTTCATGGTGTTGGGGACACCTGTGTGAGTTGAACCTTCAACACAAGTGGGTGGTGTGTTGAAGACCCTATATATATATATCAAACAAATCCCAAATTTGAAGTCCTCAACATCATGGAAGTCATATTTCCAAAGCCTGGTATTTTTTATAAAAAGGCCCTAAAATTACTGAAGAAATAAATGAATAAAGTAAAAATATCAGCCTGTCTATTATTTAGGCTTCATTTCCTTCCTTTGCCTGATTATAGATTTCAAAAGCCTACAGTCTAGGGGAAAGTAATTTGGGGAAGCAATTGGAGACCGCTAAAAACAAAAATAAATGTATTTGGAAAGGAGAATTCACATTGCAAAAGATATCTGAGGATTTACCATCCAAGCAATGATAAATATTCCAATTATAAGTACAGAAAAACTGAGACAGGGACAGGGAGAACGGTCAAATATATGAAGCTGAGTCCAGAAACTGATGAAGGCTTGGCCATAAGTTATTCATCTGGGAGGCTACACCATGCCAAAAATGAGGGGAATGCATGTCAGGTGACATTCAGTAACATCTATTGAAACTCCAGAATTACTTTTTGATATTCCATAATGATAACAAGGGCCCTTTGTCCTTATAAAGGAGTAGAATCAAATATTACTGAGTTTATGTCCTGAATTACTTATGAAGTTATCTGCATGTCACCTGACATGTATTCTCCTCAATTTGGCATGGTGAGCTAGTTGGTGGTTTTTTCATGGGGATAATAACTTTTATAGGAATGATCTACACAAATTTTCCTACTCCCTGTTCTGGCCAGTTTTTGGACTTCATTTATTGGCTGATGTAAACAGTCACTGAGCAAAAATAATTTTTTTGAAGTAAAGTGAAGCAAAATATAACTTAAATTGGAGTATCCCCCGTGCCAATTGATCCAGTTATGATTTAAGTGATAAATTTTTCAAAAAAGCAAGAAATTTGGACTTCATTCTTTCCAATTCCATGTATTATCCTGGGAGATTTGATTTGCATTGAATTCTGAATTTTCCCAATGTGGAAGTATGATCCAAAACTTCTGCCAAGATAATAATCTCCTGTAGAATAAGAGTCTGTGCTGTACAAAATTTTGATTATTTTTTACTTTTCATACCACATGAGTCCAAATTGACTTATGAATTATATATACACATAAAGAGATGGGGAATCAAATTATGAATTTGAGGCTCCAAAATAAAAAATGGGAGTTGATATCAATGGGGATTATGAATTTATCAAATTAATTTGATGTGACTCTGAAGTGTTTAAGGGGTCCCAAATTCCCTCTCTGTAATCCTGGTACCAATAACCTAGTGTGGTATACTAGATCTCAGTTGCTATGACTTCAATGCATCATGGATTTTAAGGATTGAAAGTTGTCAAGACCATTTCAGCCATATCTCAGCTCCCAACAAGATAGTTTATGT
>SMGU01002007.1:0-10068 GCA_004348175.1 Puccinia novopanici | reverse complement strand
TCAGAGGATTGATAGAATATTGAAGATAGTTATCAGATGAATATGAAGATCTCCTTGAGAAATGCAACTTTGGATTCAACCGATCAAAGCCCTGGGTCATGTAGTATCAGGGATAGCCATAGGCATTGATCAGAACAAAGTGGCTGCAGTTCTGCAGAAACCAATCCCTGCTAATAAGAAGGAAATCCAGTCCTTTTAGGATTTGCAGGTTACTACAGGCAGCATATAGAGAAGTTTGCTGAGATAGCCAGACCCCTGACTGAGCTGTGCAGACTAGATGTTGTCTATGAAATGACTCATCAAAGGATTTCTGCTTACAATACTCTGAGAGATAAACTTACCTCAGCTCCTTTTCCTGATTGGAAACTGCCTTTCAAACTTTATGTGGATGCCAGCATGACTGGTCTGGAGCAGCACTCCATCAAGTCAGGTATAGAAGGTATAAGAGGAGAAGGACCTATATCTTCATCTCCAGGCAACTGAAAGACAGTGAGCTAAGTATGGAGCTAGTCAACTTGAATGTCTATGCTTAGTATGGGCCCTGGATAAACTCCATTATTATCTTGATGGGAGTGTGTTTGAGGTCATTACTGATTGCACTGCTCTGAGATCACTACTTAACATGAAGACTCCCAACAGGCACATGTTAAGGTGGCAAATAGCATACAAGAGTATAGAGGCAACATGACTATTCACATAGAGATGGGAAATCCACAAGAATGCTGATGGTCTCAGCAGGTGGCCCCCAAATGATCCAGTAACCCTGCTTATGATCCTGAAGAAGCAGAAGAAGACTCCAGATTCCCATAATGGGAATTCATGTTTCCACTTTCCAGTCTGAATTCTTTGACTCAGTCAGAGAAGGATACAACAAAGACAAGAATGCTGTGACATTAGTTGATCTCCTAGCCAAAGACACTAAGAATAATGAGATGTCCAACTCATTAGAAGGATATTGGAAAAAGGCTTACTTAGAAGGCAGATTCAACTTATGGGATGGATTATTATATCACAGAGAGAAACATAACTCAGTCTTGGTGATTGTGGACAAAGACAACATCAACACAATCCTCTTTGAATGCCATGACAGTGTCTATTCTGGTCACTTCTCTGAAGAGAAAACCATAGAGAAAGTAGCTGACACAGCATGGTGGATCAATTGGAGAAAAGATACCTCTGAGTATTGTACCTCCTGTGATAGATGTCAAAAGGCTAACAAAGCCACTGGCAAGAGGTTTGGTCTGATGATGAGAATCCAAGAACCATCCAAACCCTGGGACATCATTAATATGGATTGGGTTACCTCTTATCACCAGGAGGTGCTGCAAGCTTTAATTCCTGCCTTGTAGTTGTAGATAGGTACTCTAAAACACCCATCTTCATTCCATGCTTCAAAGAGGATACTGCCATGGACACTGCAGTTCTCTTTTGGAATAGAGTTATGCCAAGAACTGGTATGCCAAAGATTATCATATCAGATAGAGATCCTAAGTTCACTTCAGAATTTTGGGTATGTTTACATAGCATGCTAGGCACCAAACTCTCCTTTTCCACTGCTTACCACCCTCAAACAGATGGACTTGCTGAAAGAATGATCCAAACCTTAGAGGATATGGTCAGGAGATTCTGTGCTTATGGCCTAGAGTTTAAGGATAATGATGGTTACACCCATGACTGGGTTACATTACTTCCCATCTTGGAGCTAGCTTACTGCACCACCATCCACTCAACTACAGGTAAAGCACCAGCAATACTAGAGAAGGGTTGGCTGCCCAACTTACCCAGGGATTTCCTCAAACAAGGAGAGGTAAATATTCACCCCACAGCTAATGCTTATGCCAAGATGTATGATCAGGCTAGGAAACATACTGAACAATGCATTGCTGATGCTACAGCTTATAACAAAGATAGGTGGGATAAAACACATAAAGAACCTGAATTTAAAGTAGGAGACCAAGTGTTGATCTCAACAACAAATTTCAACAACCTCTCAGGCCCAAAGAAAATGAGAGATTCATTTGTTGGTCCTTTTGTTATTAAAGCTCTGCATGGTAAAAATGCTGTAGAGGTCATATTGACTGAGGAATATAGTAGGAAACATCCCACATTCCCTGTGAGCCTAGTGAAGCCTTACAACAAACCTGATCAGGATAAGTTCCCCCTCAGACAGAAAGTTAAAGTAGTCATACCACCTTTAGATTCTAGCAGCAAGAACAAAGTAATCCTTAAGATCCTCAGAGAAAGAGATTGAGAGTTGATCATAAGGATGTGAAAATGTATCTTGCTAGGTACAAGAACCTGAGTGCTGATCATGATGAATGGCTTTTGGAAAAAGACATTCCAGACTCTGGTATACTGCTAAGAAAGTTCAGGAGTGATAAGAGATCACCTTGAAGCTACATCTCTTAGGAGATGCACCCTCTTTTGGTGGTAGGGAATGTCAGCCTTAGAGACAGCAAGCCTGTCCAAAAGGCTTCAATTGTAAATAAATAAATTTATTTCTTTCTTTTCTCTTAAACAAGAGTTTTTATTATTCAAGATATATTTCTTAGGATTGAATACACTCTTTTATCATATTCTCCTCATTTTTCTACCCATGCACAATGCATGATGTGTGATATAGTTGTGATGAATGCCTGAAATAATCAAGGTTGAAAATAGAATGATTTTCTAGCTCAAATTGAATATATTCAATATAACTCTAATCCCACCGGTGGATAATCAGAGCTCAGTGAAAATTTTCAACCTCAGGCCAGACATCAACCAGAACCAGAACAGATCACTCACCAGGAATCCAGAGGTCCCTTACTGCTAAGTCATTTTCCCACTGCATCCAGTGTCATCATCACTTATCAGTAAGTCATCTCTCCTGCTAATCTTTCTCTTTCTGTTTCATTCTCTCCTCCTTGGGTGGTCCTGAACCACCCCTACTACTTATCTGTTTCTTCCCCCTCTCATTCATCACTCCTCCTGTTTTTCTGTGGTTTTTGTCATTAAACAAATCACATAGGTTTCCAGTTAAAGAGCCTTGGGTCAACTCCCTCAAAATCATGGGCCTGGTCTTGATTTCATCATTCCAGTGAACCTTCTGTTGAGTCATCCAGAAGAGACCCTCTGTTGAGTCATCCAGAGGAGGCTAGTGTTTACACAGCTTCTCCAGTCCTCATTAGAGTTACTGTTGAGACTTCATCACTCCTGTCCTCAACTTTACCAGCTTAGAGATAAATCAGTAGAGTTAATAAAAGAATTACACATAGCTTCTTTTCTTTATTTGCCTTTTTACTTAATTTGTATCTTCTTTCCAAGAAATACAAATTACTTGACAAACCTTTGTGTCCTGTTGTCACTCTAGAGACACAGGCTCACAGACGGAAGATCCCATAATCTTCAAATCAGAAATGAGCGGAGGTGGTAGTTTTGGCTGTTCCACTTGCAATGAGGCCCCATATATAAATCATATGCACCTCGTCCACAACAATGAGGGCCAGTAGACTCTGGAATTCCGGGCTGAAGTAGATAGCCTCAAACCGCTTGCTGTTCAGGTAAATCTCAGGGCTTAAGTAAACAAATTGATAACACCCATGGAGGATTTTTGCAGCGGAAGCTTTGGTAAAAGTAGATTGAGTTAGATTTATGGCTGAGAAACCGGCGTGTTCCTTTTCGAGCACTTGATTGTTGCCCAAGGAGTCCAGGGGGTTAAGCACCAAAACCACCGCCCAAGACTTCTGCAGATAAAGCTTATAGTAAAGCTCAGGGATCCGGGACTTGCCGAACCCAGTGCCGGCCAGTAGGAATGTGTCACGGCCCTGTGTGAGATTGAAGACTGCATCAACCTACAAATCCTTTGCAGGCTGTCCATACAAGTCAAGCGATACCTGGCAAATGTGCTCCTTGAGTTTTTCGTTGCTTTTTTCGTAGAGTTTTTTGTTTATGTTCACGCCGGTTGGAGACCAAACCCTTCAAGGGGTGGAGGGTAAAGCTTTCCTAGGTGGGGTAATAATTCTATTTTCTGGATTCCAGTAACATATGGATAAAAGGATAGACGTGTTGAGGGAATGCTGTTTGAATCTAATGATTTTTAAAGCATACAAGATCCCAAAGAACAGGCTTTTAAGTCTGTTTGAGGATGCCATTATAACAGTATATAATGACTCTGACAGCCATTATTACTCCAAAGTTTGGCACTGTATTGAATCAATTGCAATCTCACTAATCCGTCAATACAGAATTTCATGGCAATAGCCCACCTTTCACATGAAATCACTAGGCCAACTGCCATCGTCAAGATGGAGTTCTATTTCCGTGAGTTTTGGAAAGCTGAAAGGATCATCTTGTAGCCAAGATGGGACCCTAGCTTTCCCAACTCTCTGTGGAGCAAAGCTCCTTCTGGCTCTTGAGTTATAGGTGTTTCCATCAAAAAAACCGGATTATGCCTAAAAAGCCTTTGGCTTCCAGGCCAAATGTGGGACTTAGGTGGCAAGCTCCTCCTTTGGAGGGTTGCTTTGCGAGGCTCCAAACTCGGGGGCTGGTTTTAAGCTAGCTGTCCGGATATTCTTGACTTTGCGCTCCTGAGCTCCTTTGCTGCCAAGGAAAAGACAGTGTCACCTAACAAGTACATCAGTGTATCATCAAAAACCACCCATCCAGAGTCTGATCTTGTTCAATTTCTTTATTGGCTCCACACTCCTCCACCCAATGCCATATCCCAAGGGGCTAAACTCATTGCTGCCTCTGTCGAAGTCATGGCTCACGAACTCTACAAGCCTCAAGCTCCCAAAGTTGTTGAGCTTGGTGATCAACTAGTTCAAGGTGTCAATGTCCTCAATTATCTAGAATTTCTCCAAAAAAACTCCTCAACTTTCATCCAAGAAGAAAACACTAATCCCGACACTCAAGTCACTGAAGTTGTCGCTGAACGTTCCCATTCTATGGAGGTTCTGCACAAATTTTGCAACCTCATTATAGACATTGTAATGGGCTATGTTATTCTCCAAACACACACTCTCAGCCCTCCTCCCCTTTCAACCAACCAGTTAAAGAAGAATAGTCGACAAACTTGCAGCTCATCTTGTAACGCTAGCCAATTGATGGCTCAGGCGACATCTGGCAAATTAACTTGAGTAAGAGAAGAATCAAGCCTCCAGCTCACTGCATTCCAGAATCAATACAACTTTCAACCTCTTGTACTTCTTGGTGGTTGTAGTTCAAAGTGAGGGACAGAAATGAAGCTTGACAGAGGCTGAGATACCTCTGGATTCAGCCTCTGTGAAAATTTTCATCTGTACAAGAAGAATTAGGAATTTTTGAACAATTTTTCTGTTTCTGGATATCGGGAGGCTTGTGGGAGAGTTGTAAATGAATATATGCATTTTAAAGGTTCAAGCATGTGAAAATCAAGTATATTTAACTTTGAGAATTAATATAAACACCATTCTTACTCAAAATTGAAGTGAGAGTAGGAAAAAAGGGTCATTAGTGGACATGGGTAAGATCTAGAGGAGATTCACTTAAACAAAGTTTATAATGAAGCCTTTTGGGCAGTATATAGGTGGTATAAACTGTCTCTAAGGCTGAAATTCAACCAACAATTGATTTCATCGAATCCTCCTCTGATCCTGATTGACATCAAGCTGGTGCTTGATCAATCTAAAGCAAAACAATTGGCTTCACTCATCCAACAAATGAGCCCGATCTATCACTTTTCTAGCTCGATTGCGTCTCGTTTACAGGCCATAATTCACAACCCAAACTGCCCGTTCTAGCATCTCCTTCAAGAAAAATTATGAATTGGGTGAAAATTGATTGATACTCCTGAAGAAAAATCAAAAATTATTATCCGAGTCAATCTACACATAAGATAATTTACTGAGAGAGACCAAATCAACACTCCCTCAGTATACTGACCCACAAACTGCTGTTGAAATCAGAACTCATTGCCGGCTTGAGGTAGCCATTTGGATTGGGCCATCTATGGTTTTGGCTAATTCAATTGTGGCACATCGCCGACCGGGAAAAGTGATTTTTTTTTTAATCTTATCCCACCACCATCCTGTCTTCAAACTGTGCAGGCAGGCGTAGTTGATTTGTAATCCTGGCCTTTTTTATTTTCTCTCTTTCAGATTTGTGATTTGGTTTGATGGCGGACCGGGATGTAGTTCTGCAGAAGGTGATCTGATGGAAGTCGGCCTCCTCACCCCTAGCTCAAAATCTCCTCTTGGAAAGCTGATTGAGCATTTTGCAGTGAATTGTATTCAAGGCTGAACAATGAGTCCGGTGTTTACTTTGGTGTTTACTTCACAAGGTGAGACTTTTTTTAAATGGCTTCTACTGGCTGAATTGTGGCACAGAATGAAACTAGCTAACCACACCTACCCACACCTCCCTACTGTGTGCAGGCTTAGGTCAACTCACAGCTCAACCAAGGAAGAGCATTTAATTGCTGGCCATTTGGTTGATTACTGTTGGAGATTGTTGATTGGGCTTGGAGCGCTACCGGGTACAGTAGCACTTTATTTTTGGTTGACAAACCCTGAGAAACCGCGGTCTACCATGCACATAGAAAGAGAGATCCATGCCACTGGTGATGTTGATGCGTTTCTTTCTGCCAGTGGATATGGCCACATGAGTTTTGTAACCAACTTGAATTATCCTTTTGGCCAGTACATTTCATTTACTTGAATAGCTAAATCTTGTATAACCTTGTGTTTAGGATTATGAGAAACCTGCGACTCGTGCCAAAGGGCTCAAGGCTTTGCGGCATGATTTTCTTTGTCATAACTCACAATGGCAAAATTCTTCCTCATGAGCGACAAGAAATGGAATTGAACAAAGTTGGAAAAGATAAACACACCTCATCCAACCATGACATGAACCATTGCCAACTAGAGACAGATTTGGGAGAATCTCAACCACAAGATAATTTTTCATGCCCACAAAACAATTCTTCAGGGCATACCAAAGATACTCAAAGTGGCGCCGGAGCTAGCGCCAAGGGCAGTGGAGCGTCTTCTACCCCAACAGACTTGAATCTCAGAAAAAACATTGATAACACTGCCACTAATGAACAGCCTCAGATGGACAAGCAAAAGTCAGAAGGGGCTCCGAAAGATTCAGTTTGTGATAAGAAGGAGCCTGCACTGAGGGAAAAACATGCTCAACTGCCTGCAGTTGACATGCTGAAAGTCCAATGAAGCTTGTGGTGTTACTCAAACCTTTCTCCAATATTGGTTCAACCGTGCTGGGATGCACAGTCACTGTGCAGTGTGCACAGTGACTGTGCCAAAAAATCTACATATGCAAACATGTGGAGTTTGGATGGAAGCTTGGCTGGAGCATGCTGAATGTCAACTGCAGGCAGTTGATCAAGTTTTTTTTGCAGTGCTGCGCAAGCTCAATAGTCAAAATCTACAGAACAGGTTGGCGACGGTACTGATGATAAAGCCGTATTGCAAGAGCAGGCTTCTACATATCCTTTGGATGACTCCAAGATCCACTGCAACCCAATCCTCTGCACAACTTGGGCAATCCAATGGAGGATTGGAAGCAAAGACTTCAACAGATTATTGACGCTAGTCCTGAAGAAGGCAAGGATGGTGGCGAAGAACGTTTTAAAGATAACACAAAAGTTGAGTATTGACAAACTGATGACAATAATATTGCCCATCACCAAGCCCCCGGACCCGCTACCAAAGAACAAGCATGCAAAGGATTGGTCAACATGCAAATTGATGACTGTGAAACTGAAGCCAAGCATGATATCACTAGGCCACCAGTATCCAACTCAGCACCTTTCCCGGTTGAGCCCCTGAAAGCTCCCAAAACCGGAGATCAGAGTAGTCTTGCTGAAGCAGCTATCCTTGGGTCAAAATTTGAGTCACAGACAACCAACAATGGCAAAATGCAAGATTTACAACTTTATAAAGAGCCATTTGAAGATCCAGAGGAGGAAGATGACCTGGCACAACCCAACAATCTCAATCCCAAAACAGAACCTCTCCATGACTCTGAAACATTGTCGGCGCTTTGGCAATAATGCCAGCAACTTGCTCAACATTCCAGCTGACATTGGACAGAACAGTTGAATCTCATCCTGGAGCCGACAACCGTGAAATGTCTTCAAGGAGACTATTGTCCCGGCAACCAACTGAATATGCGCAAACAGGTTCCTTACATTGCATCAGATTATACCAAAGATTGAATTTGGCTACAAAGGACCAAGCCCGCCCACCGGGACTATAAGATTCCTCTGGTAGTTGATGATTCAAGGTCAATGACCAACTCTTGATGTGCAGATCTAGCCTTTCAAATTCTTGCCCTTGTGAAGAGCGCACTCTCCAAGCTGGAAGATGGGGAAGTTGCCATGGCAAAGTTCAGCAACAGCTTTGAGATTTTTGCAACCCGTTGAAGGAAGTTCTGGGGAGCCAAGCCACTCAACCAGTACAATTGAAGGCTTCATGTTCTGTATGCACTCTTCATATGTTTTCCTTTTAACATTTTCCAATTTAGACCCTTCCCGTTTGTTGAAACAAAGGTTGGATCCAATCAGAATGATGACCGATTTCCTTGTTATGTTTCCTTGTAATATTCCAAGTCATGGCCAGTCTTCCAAGCAGAAAATTTACTTTGATAATTTCAAGGTTTCTCCTTCAGCTTGGGATCCCAACTTATCTTCTGAAAATTCAAAGTTTCTTTCTGTCAAGTCAGTCTCTTGATCCCCCTCATGATTCATGCTCAGTAATTAGCAAGTGAAATAATTGACTTGGATGAAATCTTCCCCTCATTTGACCTCAGGATTCAACCAGGCCGGGCTGACCCGTGGGCTACCCGAGACCCGCCTCTTTACGGGTTGGGTTTGGGTAGACTTCCAGAGCAGATTTGATTTATCAGACCCGACCCGCGCTGGACCCGTGATAATGCGGGTCGGGTCTGTTAATATTGTGGTCTAACCGGGCCGACCCAACATATATCCATACATATTGATATCCTTCTTGTCAACTCCTAGGTGGAAACCCCGAAAAACTCGAAATTCTTAATCTTCATTTTCTCATAGTTTCTAACTGAGTTCATCTGTATAAAACCATGATTTGGTTAAATCCTCTCTATAATTCCATGGTTTATTTTCAAATGATGTGTCGCGTTGTTGTTAAAATTCTCAGACGTGTACCTTTCAATGTAGTATAAATAGCTCTCTATTTTTCCATCTTGTTCCCGCTCTTTATGGGATTTATTTTGTTTTCACCTTCACATTTCACAAAATCAAGTTCTTTAAAGATTTTCAAAATTCATTAAATCATCATTCCCTGCTTCTCCGCACACGACCACGTGCCCCTGCCCTGTCCCTGCTAAGATCACGAAATCCTCCCCTGATTCTTGACATCGGGGCGGAAAAAAATCAAATTCCCGCTCAAAGCGATTTTTTTCCCAGGATGGTACAGCAGGCCAGACCAGCAGTGCCCCGGCCTCACGCCCCCGCTTCCCAAGGATTCACAGGGTTGAGCTGGGGCCCACCATGGCCGTAAGTCTCAAGTCGAGGGCCGCACGATGAACCAAGGTATATATACACAGCAAGTTGGCGACGCACCAGCCAGAGGGGATGTTATGCGTGTCCAGGAAAGAAGCATGAAACCCATTGGGTTTTTTCTGATGGAGTGATCTGTTGAGAGTGGCGAGATAATGCTGCTATCTGTGTCAGCAAAGATGGGCGTTGTCGGGGGGTCAGGCTGCGGCAGAATTTCGGAGGAGCGGCGGGAGGAGACGGGGACGAGGGAAGCGGCCTGCTGCTGCATGCATGCAAGTGAGATCCAAGGCGGAGAGGCAGGGCCACTGACTGCCCCAGCAACCATGGATATGACGAGGCCGAAAACCAGGCCAGTGAAATACCACGACGATGTCCCCGCCCCGGCCTCCCCGCGTACTATAATTATTTTGTTTACATATTTGTTGCATAAACACCAGAGAAGGTGAGGAGACTCGACGGACATACACACACGACTGACTGACCGACATAGTGGGGCGCAGAAGAACGACGACAACGATGAGCATGCGCCATCCCCGCAAAAAAAAAAAAAA
>SMGU01002006.1:0-10191 GCA_004348175.1 Puccinia novopanici | reverse complement strand
AGAAAAAAGAAATAAATAAATACTATTTCAGTTATGCAACTTGTGTCATTTTGCCTACCCACTGCTGAGAACCTGGTCAGGTTTCTGGACACATTTCAAACCTGCCCAAGGGACAACCCTGCTGATGCCCCAGCCTGGAACAAAAATGCTAGGAGAAGCTGAGAAGGATGAATAGCTTAGATTAAGCAATGGAAAAAGAAAGTAGGAAGGGATGCTGCTGATGGAGGGTTTCTGAATATTGAGATTGAATGAGACAAAATAAAATAATACAATCAAATGAAAAAGAAAGAAGAAAAATAAAAGAAGGAAATGGGCAGTTCCTCTTTTATCCTACTCCATGGTCAGTGCACTTATGAGCACTGACCTCAAATCCCATTGCAAGCTGATTCCTGAATTGTCAAATAGTATTGGTTGACTCTTCTTGCACTTGTATTGTTCAGACCCCCACAAATGCCAGAAATCAGAAAACCTTGGAAAGGGATCCCCGCAGGGAAACCCAACCCTCAGAATTTTGTGGGCATGCCCAGCGGTGGCCCGCTACGCTACATGGGCAAAATAGCGTAGCGTAGCGGTGTTTTTTTTCCCTGCCAAAGCTGTAGCCTTATTGGCGCTACAGGGCTGCTACAGGCCACTACGCTACAGCGCTTGTAGCGGCTATTTTCCGCTAGAAAGTGCTGTAGCGCAGCGTAGCAAGGCCTTTTTTTGGCCTCACCCCATTAGCGTTAGCGCAAAACCACTAACAGCAACGGCAAAAGCCGTTAGCTGTTAGCGGTTTTATGCTACGCTACCGTTAGCGTAGCGGCCCGCTGTTGGCATGCCCTAGGCTAATAGCCCAGTTCACTTACAGTCTTTGTCAGCAAGGTCCAATTAAGTTCTATCCTCTTTTGCCAGACAATTTGGCTGGGAGATCTTGCTGACATATAAGAGCATCTGCATTGGTGCAGCATCAAAATCTGGATTAGCAGATTAGGGTCATCTTGGATTAGTGCTAATCCTTGTTGAAATTTCAACTCTTCCCCTTCTTCAAGATCACTGATATTATAACAATATAAAAGAAGTCAAAAATGAATCTGATTCACCAACTAATCTCAGTAAATTTTTTCTTATCTTGATTTCTCTCAACTTGTTATCAAGGATTAATGCCTGTTAATATTTGTGAAGTATTTTGCTTTTTCTTATCAAGCTTATATAGTCTGACATATATTAAGAGTCTTATCTGGTCTGTCTTGTCTGAACTCAAAATACTCTCTCAGTTGTTTCTAATTATTTTTTCTCAACCACATTTTTACCACCTTGTACTTATACTATTTCTTCAGCCTTGTTACAAGCAAATCAAACTCATTGGTTTTTACTCCTTCTTTTTCCGCATCATCCTGAGCCAATCCAGTGACCATCTCCTGAGTGTGTTGGCCTTCAATCTTCATCTTCTTTGTCTGCCTCTTCCACAACTTCAAGCTCAGAAGGCCAGAAGCTCAACAATCCTGACTGTCAACCACATCCATGAGGATCAAAACCCACTTTGCATATGCAAAGTAGGTGGTTTGAGTGCCAATCCTAGGATTAGCAAGGGGTAATTTTTTCCTTGTGAATCCAAAACAGGCCTCCTGGAGCAATTTAGTCAGACTCCAGTCAGTCTGATGTGGTTGACATCTACAATTAGTTACACTAATCCTGTTAAAACCTGCAACCAATAGAACAGTTCATATTGGTCTGAAATCAGCAGACCACCAGCAAGCTTTAACCCAGTGCTCCAGCCAATTTGGTAGGGGAGGTCTGCTGATGTTTGGTTACATGTTTGCAGCTAAAATTGTCCTATGTGAACTGTGCTAATAATTTCCGCAGCCACTTTTCCTCATCCTGATACCCATGTTACTGGTACATGGCACTGTGTTCCACAACCCTCCAAAAAACAAAAATTTATTTCATTTTAGTTTAGTTTTTGCCCAAATGTATGGGATTTCATGCTTATTATGTATTTACCTACTCTTATCACTCAATAGCACATTGTTGAAGACGCGTTGCGTAGTCACAGAAACTCATTGACGCGTGTACATTTTGTTATAACTAGAGCTCTCTGTTTCATCCGTCCCCGTTCTAGATGGGATTTATTTTGTTTTCACATTCATGCTCATCTACAATTGTTTCTTCTGATTCACAAAATTCAAAAGCTTTTTTCTCCCTACACCACTGCTCCCAGAACGCCTCGCTGTGGACAACCTCTTCAAACACGGCCTACCAGCGAAGCCGATTCATGAGGGGGATTCACGGTGTCCCAGACAAAACCGATAAATTCAAAGAAAGAAAAAAACAGAAAAAAGCGGTCGGAGGAAGATTTTTGAGAAAGCACTGAAATGCAATACAAATAAATAATATTATAATTCCACGGTGTGCGCTGGTGTTTTAGAAACCGACTCCTGTTTTCGTGGATTTTCTTCTTCCTTCTTCATTTTCTTCACCTTCCGTGAAGCGTCTCGGCTTAACATTGCATGATTTGAAAACATGTCCGAGGGTGGCTGGGGTCCGCGCTGCTGGCTAAATGCGACTCGTGGTTGGTGGTCAGAGATAATGATGCCCAAGTACAGTCCCCTAGACTTACCTAGATCACTTACAGACACTCAAACACATTCTTTTTGAGTATAGCACGCAGACATGAGGTTTGCTTCGACCATGATCTGTCGTGTCTGAGGTTTATTCGGGCATAGACATCCTGGCCTTTAAAAAGCCAGGAGCACCGATGGGAGAATCAAACAACCGTTTCCTCCTGCCCGGTCCATCTTGGTGGCCACTAACCACCGACAGTTTCCTGCTACATAGTGCTTAAAATATTGGGGGACCCAAGATGAGGGGCAAGTTTTTACACCAGTGCATCTGGTTGTTATCATTGCAGATAATCCACCCGACCATCTCCTTAGAAGGCCCCCCTGGTTTTCCGCGAGACCTCAATCATGGCCCGTCTGACATCCCAGTCAAGGTTCAAAACGACCCGTTCCGTCCAGAAAGCTCAGCGCCGTGGGAAGACGACCAAGGTCCCCCAAAGCGCCAGCGTAGTAGTCCAGATCAGCTTGCTGTAACGCCCATCGCCAACACCCATGAAGCCTTCTCACGTGAGCTTGATGTTGGACACCATTCAGGAAGCGGCGCTCTCTCCCATGATGGTAAAGGCAAACATCCAGTTCAAGGTGAGTCATGGCCGGATGTCCATACACATGTGTGAAGGAATAACTGACTTCATCTCGAGCCTATCTTTTTTTTTTTTTTTTTGCTCTCAAAAACGACTCACCTCTTGCTTTAGAAGAGGATGCCGAGAGTAGCAGTGGAGCTACTTCGCCGGATTCAGAGTCGAGCCACAGTGGATCAGAAAGATCCACTCCACCACGATCCACGGAGGGCGCTGAAGCTTCACACGTCCAATCCACTCTTGCGCATACCGGTGCTGAGAGCTCAGAGCCTCCGACCACCACCATTCAGGATCTCGGACCGATTCCACCGTCCTTCCCTAACGTGCAACAACCTGGATATATCCCTATGCCTCCTCAGGTTTCTGAAAAATTTAGAGATGACTTGTGGAACAGTTTGACACGTTTTGCAGCATTCGAAGATGACGCTGAGCTTTATCATGCCAAAGTAATCGACCCCCTGCCAGCTGAAATGGTTACGTATTCTAACGGACAAGACGCACGAGGCAATAAACAGCAAGCGACATTTATACGTGTATTGGATAGCGAAGGTCATTATCTTTCGCCTGAGCAGATCGCATCCAGGCTTGTGAGGTTGTTCGATTATATGGTGTTCAACCATGCACTCTCATCAAGTCATCTCGGAGCAAAGAAACAGCTAGTACGAATGAGAGAGTGCGCTCGCATACTTCAGTGGCTCACGAGTCAGCTGGGGGACACAACAACCAGTCTTCCGGTGGTGGGCGAAGTGCGAAAACCCGGAGAGGACCGGAGATTTGGAGAAGTGCAACGCTGGATCATATGGTACCTCCATCACGGGGATCCGCGGGCTATGCATACACCACCTCGATTGCTCTTCTCTGGTTCTGGTACCGTGCTTCGGCGCCCAACAAGCTGCAACGGCTGGAGGATACGCGTCAACGATTGGGTCTTGATTCATTCTGGTCACTGATGCGCCACTTGGCCGCTCAACCTGGGCCGGGAGCGGGCTGGTGCAAGATTAAAACATTCAACAAGCCGAGCCCTCTGCCACCCTTTCTGGGCCGAATCAACCTTGAAAACCTCCGGATTGAGACGCGCAGTTATAACCAGTGGGCCATCCAGTTTGCGAACTACCCACAGGGGGCTGCGGATGGGAAAATCGCGGCGAATCTGATGCAAGCCTACGTCGGGTACTTCGTGGTGGCATCACCTGGTCGTCCCGTGAAGCCCTTTTATGGCACTTCCGCCCTCCTGCAACCGTGTACGAAGGTAGTTGCGTCGCCGCCACAGGTCATGTATGCCGTGAGGCTGACCGAAAACTCGGGACGCTTGATCCCCATGCCTAGGCTGGAAACTGTCCTGAAAAATCTGCTGCACTCCTGCCATTGGTGGCACCAGAACCTGTCCGTAGGATTGATGGGACATGGGATTCTTCCCATCCAAGGCGCACATGGGAGTTTTCTCCGGTGGTTGGCTAGCATCCTCTTTGAAAAAACGCATAGCTTGCCCGTCTTTGGCGTAGTTGAGCAACGATCTTACGATTTGTTCGGGGGCCACCCCGGCTTTGCCCAGGTCCAACGATTCTTGATTCACCATTTTTCATCCAATGCCTCCCCCGGCCAGCCTTCCACTATGGCAACAGATGCTATTGCTCTCTTAGCCTATTGGTACTCCGCAAAGCAACCCATATTCTGGGGGCAACACTTACAAACCACGGGCCGTGTCGTCAACTTCATCAAAACTGGTTTGAAACACCATTTTGATTTGCTCGTTGGTTAATCAATCAGGATTCTTGCTGCTCATGTTTCCTTTCAATTCAATCCTTCTTTTCTCTTGTGCGTTTTGGAGATGCCTGGCACATGATGCCACTCTCAGCCTCGACTGTAACCCTTCTCAATAGTTGTTCCATTCACTAATGTTCACAGAAAAAAATCCCTTGACCGGAGTCATTCTTTTTTTTTTTTTGTGGATTCACCCTTCTCCAGCTGAACATGGGAACCATTTCAGCACTTCTTGCTAATCAGAGCTTCTAGTCTTTTTGGTGATACTCGTGGTTTTAAATTGTTACCAACAGGAAATCCATGTTTGTTTTTGATTCCTAGTAAAATTAATCCAATATGCAAGGCGCAGTGTGATGTGCTCATGGGTGGAGTGAGACTTGTCAAGTGACAATGCACGGGCCGCGAGTTGAGTGAAACCCACTGGATTACACTATTATTATTATTTTTCAGCTCCGAACCATTTATCAACAAACATGTCTTTCTCAATCGAATCCACTTCAAGCGAGTCGGTCTCCTCCCTGATGGGCTGGATCAGCTTTGCCTGTTGGTGAGTGTTTCCTGGTTTTCTATCCTCTCCCCTCGCCCGCCCCAAAGTGACGAGACGATCGCTGTTCGGGAAAATCTGGCGCTGTTCCAACAGGCTCCTCGTGTACACACCGCAGGCAAGTTCTTGGCCCGCAAACCGACAAGGAGTCCTTTCTCGTTATGTTGGAAAGCTGATGCGAGACTTGGGATGGTAGATTTACGACAACTATCTGTACAAGAGTGGCGAAGGCGTCTCGGTCTCGTTTGTGGCCATCTGGATGATAGGCGACCTGACCAACTTGTTTGGCGCGGTGAAGCAGCATCTCTTGCAAACGATGATTGTCCTGTCGGTCTATTACGCCCTCTGCGACCTGGTCCTCCTGCTCCAAATCTTCCATTACCGTCGCTACCATCGCCTCAAGGCAAACAAGACGCTTTCCCAGGACGCCCCGGGGTCTGAAGCCGCGACCCTCGCACCCGATGACTCACAGCTTGCAGACGCAGAAACCTCCCCGCTTCTTGCGAGAGCCGACCACTCTGATCGCCTTGAGAGCCCCCACAAATACACCCATGAGATTGGCACCCAGGTATATCGGGCGCTGAACTATTGCTCGCAAGGTTTGCCGAGTTACTTCACGGTCTATGGCCTCATTCTCGTGATCGGATTGCTCGGCTGGTCCATCTCACAAGCCCCCCATCGGACCCCAAGATCCCAAAATCATTCCCACTCCCCCACCGCCTTCTGGGGGCGAAACCTGGGATACCACCGCCCAAATCATGGGCTGGATCAGCGCCTTTGCGTACCTCAGCAGTCGCATTCCCCAAATCTTTAAAAATCAGGTCACTAAATGTCATGGCTTGAGCTTGCTGTTCTTCTTGGTTGGTCGCCCAGAACTTGCATCCTTCAACTCTCTCTCTCTCTTTTTTTTTTTTTTTTTTTTTGAGTGCTGACGTTTTCGTTTTTAGGTCGGAATCACTGGCAATTTGACTTATGTCGCCTCGATCTTGACGGTAGATAGATCTCCGGAACATATTATTATCAACCTGTAAGATTCTTCTCTCACCAAAACTTGCAGACAAAAAGAGAATGGCATCTCACGGGCGTGTCTGACCCTTCCCCCAATGTGACAAATGCTAGGAGTTGGCTGGTAGGAAGTGGAGGGACGATATTTGTAAGTGTTTGATTCAGATAAAGAGAAGCAGGCCCTGTCACTGACGACTCGGTCCATTTATTTTAGTTGGACCTCATAGTGCTCTACCAATTCTGGAGCTACCGAAACGAACGCGTTGACCCACCCGCCATCCGTCAAGACGACAATAGCAGCTAATTTCTGGGAGCTAAGGAGCCCGAATAGGGCCTCCAATGAAACCTTAATTCATACTCACTTGTACTAAATACTTGTTTCATGCATCCCTCCTACATAGACATGTACTTTTACTACTTTTTCCCTCGAACGTGGAAAGCAGAGTTGTAGCCCTTTAGTTACGTCAAGCCACGAAACAGACAGGAATCACGGCTTTTCTGACGTATCATAGAGTGCCTTATTGAGGTGCACACATTGCTTGTCACAAGCTGGAGGCATGCGGCTGGTAATTGGCTCCAGTACGGGGCTAGGGTGAACTTGAGGTTGAGCGCAGGAAGCCGGAGTGTGAGACCGGGGAAATGGTGTTTCGGAATTAGGCACGCTCAAGAAGATTTGGAGGCACGCTAGACGCTGTGACACGCAACTAAGGATAAACCTCAGAGTTCAGTTCGAGCAGGTGTATTTAGGATTGAGAACCATATTCCTTGTGTTGCTTGAGATCACGATGAGAGAGAGAGACGTTTCAGAAGCCGGGCATCGATTTCACCGTGAGGATTAAAGAGCCTCGTCGTGCAACAAACACAAGTTATACATATTTTTTCAGTTCAGAAAACACTTCAATAGAATGACGCAGAACTCGCAGAACAATTCAGCAACTATCAGGGTGGGGCAAGTGATGTATATAGTACTGCTAATTTGGCAATAGGGCAGTTCATGTATTACTGCTGATTTGTTTTTGCTGATTTCCGCTGCTTGGCTGATGGCGTAAAAAGGGAATTTTGGGTCACAGCAAGCATCAAATGGCGGGGATTTCCATTCAGAGCTTATGAGCTCACCATACATATATATAAACCTTACTTAAACATGACTGATGCAGGTTCAAATTAGCAATTTTATTGCAAAATTTAGCAGTACATGATGAACTGCCCTAATAAAAGTGATGATTTTAATGTGCATCAGGAACAAGGTTAAAAAGAAGGTTTGTGTGCATCGTGAGCTGATAAGCTTTGGCTGGAAATCCCCACTATGTGGAAACTAGCAAGGTCAAATCAGCAGTGCATGAACTGCCCTAGTACATTTATTTTAGGGCAGTTCATGAACTGCTTATTTTACATTAACATTTATGATTTTAACCTGCATCAGGAAAAATTAAGGAAGGGTTAGGTATGATGAGCTGATAAACTTTGACTGAAAACCCTGCCATTTGATCCTTGCTGAGACCATCTGCATTTGTTCACAAAAGGTTAAGGTCAGTTTGATTGCAGGTCAAAGATGGTCAGTTAACCTAGCACACCCATGAACACATTTGTCAGGTTTGGTTGGGCTAGCTAAAACCTGATGAATCCCAGTTTTTCTCCAAATTTGTGAGCTCAGTTGCGGAAGCATATTCAGTATGCTCTTAAGCTGTGGGTTAAGTGTTGGCAAATTTGACAATGCCTAGCCAGAAATTTAACTCTTGGGAACTTTGTAGCCCAGCTTGACCTGGGGCCAATGTGTTTGGCTTGAGGGTTGAGCCAGGTTCAAGTTTGCTAACCCTGCAAATGTAGCAAGTAAATGCAGCTGGTCTGACCCAAGTACCTCATTACAGTATCAGCAGAGGTGCAGAAATTAGCAAGGCCATTTCAGCAGTTCATGAACTGCCATATTGGGCTGGTGGTTCTTCCTGGGTGAGTCTTTAGTTGCCCTGCTCTCCACAACTTAAGCCAGTTGATGTGTTGACCAAGTTGTGTTTATAAATACCCCTCACTTTTGAACAAGTGTTGAAAGAGCTTTCAACTTGATTAGCCCATTACAGCCAAATTCAAAACCTTTTTTCAAAAACGTTTGAAAAAAAATTCAAAAGTTTGTTTTTAATTGGGCCTAATTCTCTTTTAAAGTTTCAGTGTCTGTGTTGTGTGAAGTTGTCAGTGTGCAGAAATCTTGCAGATCCATTTCTCCCCCATGCTGCAAAGGCCTTGATCTGCCTTCACAACAGTCTGATCAATGGTGTTGGGGATGTCCAGGTTGGTAAGGTTGAGGTGAAAAGGCAGCATTCTTCTGCTTTTCTTGCCTGTTTGCTGGTCAAGCAAGCATGCCTCCAATGACTGAGGAAACAAGAATGGGCACTGTGAGTTGAGGAATACAACAAAGTGGGAAAATGAAATCACCTATGGTGATGGACAAGAGATAAGAGATGAGTGAGTATCATTGCATTATGAGCACAAAGAGCAGAGGCAAAATAATAAAAAAATGACAACCAAGGAAAACAAGAAAAGCAGACTGCAGGAAACCAGAGCGTGTGCTGTGAGCTGAGAAGGACAACAAAGTGTAAAAAGAAAATCACCTATGGTGATAAATAGAAAAAAAAAACAGTGGAACTAAAACTGGCAACAACCTTAAACCTTATATATATAATATGTGTAAGACAGTTGAAGCCCTAATCTTCCTCTTCTCTGAACCCTCAAGTCTTCTGCTACCTGATGCTGTGCCATAGTATCACAATGATGACCATCTCCAAGAATGAGCCAGCCTTTCAAAAGCTGGACAATTTGGTGCTTTAGCAAACTAATGTATATAATTAATCTGAACTCCTGAATTGGTTTTGAGCCCAAAGTCAATTTATTGCTGTTTCAAAAAGGAAAAAACCAAACCTCATTTCAAAAAACTTCCCAAAATCTGTCAAAAGTTGATTTATAATTGTGGCCTAAGTCCAGTTGCTTGTGGCAGAAGGTCTTGAAAGTTGAGTTCCTCACTGCAAGCCCTGTAGCTCTGGCGGTTTACAGGCTACAGGGGTGTCTTCAGGTAAGGAAAGATGTGCAATCATCCTGGTCCTCCTCCCTTGGATTTCTCTTCTTAATGTTCTTGGCCACTTTCTTCTTGTGATCAAAACATAACAAGGTAAAATTTGAGGTGAAAAATGAAAATCAGACATATGGGTGAGGGGACCCCAGTGCTGCAAGAAACTTTGTCTTTCTTCAATCATAAAATATAAAAGGAAGCAAGGAAGGTTGGGCTGCTTGGGTTGGAAGCTCTCAAAATTGAGAAAGCACAACAAATTTTAAATTCCTCTACATTTACCATACCTGTTCTACAGCCATCAAAATATTACAGATGATAGATACAGTTCCTGGGCAAGAGTAAGCAGCAGGTGTTTTTTCCACACTTGCTTGTTTCTTGAAGTCCATGTTCCAGAAACTCTGCAAACAAGCCTCATTATCTCCTGTGGAAAAGAAGCAAAATGTCCCAACCACCAAGAAAAAGGCAATTGTTTTTGGGATGATAAAGAGAGGATCTATAGCTACTAAAGTTGCTGGAAAGCTCAGCTTTCCTTGACAGACTGTTTCAGGTATCTATCAGCATTATCAGGATCTGGGGTTGGTGGCTCTTGCAGTCCTGAAGGAATACAACTTGCACCAGCTCAACCAAGAGCTGGTATGCCATTGA
>SMGU01002005.1:0-11478 GCA_004348175.1 Puccinia novopanici | reverse complement strand
AGGGATCCCCTGCAAACAACTGCTTGGCCAGTTTTAAGAGGAGGGAACCTCCTCAGATCATTTCTTGGAAAGTCCTTCTTTTTTTTTCTTCTTTTTCTTCTTTTTCTTCTTTTTCTTCTTTTTCTTCTTTTTCTTCGTATTCTTCTTTTTCTTCTTTTTCTTCTTTTTCTTGTTCCCTTTTTATATTTCTCTTCTTTATTCTGTGTTTGGATTCAGCAGCTATTTTTTACTAAGTATACTGACATTTTTTTTTTTTTCATTGGACTCAGCTAATTTGGTTAAAAAAGAGAAGCTCACTGAAAAGTTCATTTGAATCTTCAGAGCCCAACCCTGCTCAACCCACCTTGACTCAAAATGATTTGAGAATTTTGCTCCTCCAATGTTTGAGCCAGAAATATGGTCTGATTTGTCCAGGCAAGGCCCCTTGTTCCATATCACCCTGTTTAGTCAGACCATCCCACTTACATACTCAAGTGTTTAAAACACAAGAAATTGCAACTTTGGGCATATTTATGGATGGGCAAAACATAAGATCCTATCAGGTGTTGAACTCTGATTGGATGTTTCCTTGGTTGGTATCAGTTTCCTTTCATTTCAACTATAATATATTTTTAGAATAGCTACAGTGATGCCAATGTGATTTTGAAAAAAATCATTACTCTTTGGCTCTATCATCAATGTGAGAAAATTACCTGTTATCACGTTGGTGTTACAAGATCTGCACTATACTTTTCCGGCCAATCCTCCTCTTCACCATGAACATGAACCCGATAGATACATGTTAGATCCGGGTTTCCATGATTCGATTTGATTTTCAAGAGCACTTGCGAATAAGGCTGTAATTTCATGTTGAGGACCGTGAATTCTTGAACGTTCGTTGCACTGTCTATTCTGTAAGTACCGTTAACCAATAAATCCCTCTCCTGGCCGCCGTGATCCAATCCCCAAAGCTCGAATTCTTTGGGTGCAGTTCAAATATCATAAGCCAAAGATTGGGGAACATGTCAAATTGTAACTCCTTCAACCCTGATTTCTGGGGAGAGTTGAATTCCAATCTGACCCTTTTTTCTGTGGAAAGGCCAGCATGTCCCCAGGCTTAGATCGGAAAGAAGTACGGTAATTGAAGGACTGCCGGATATTTTCTGGAATTCCCGGTAAAATGGAAATCTGGGTGTTCGTATTTTGCGACGGTAACTCCAGGTCGGGGACGTCAGGGATTCAACTATGGAGGCGCCGGCAGAAAAGGTAGCGAAGTCTTTCTTTTTGTTGTTCATTAATTCCTTCCCTTCTTTTTCTTGTCGAAATTTGTGGCTGGCGTTCTCCCGAGGACAGATCATCTTCCAGCGATTCTCTATCTGGACGAGGCCGTCCTTGAATTCGGACCTTTTGACTCCTTCCATAGCTGAAACAATGAGGCTTTCAATATGTTCGGACGTTTTCAAGGCTTGTTCTCGTAGATCTTGTAAGTTCTGATCAAGAAGGATAATCTTTCAACTGCCTGGAAATGATTGATTCTGGGCAACTATCCGAAAGAAAAAAACACTATTAGTTCAAAATATTTTGTTAATAATGAATGAAACACCAAGATTATTAATAGTATTGGTAAAAATACTACTGTCAAGGCGCTGAACCATTTCTTGAGGCATTTCCATTCAACTGCAGCTTTCCTTCCAAAATTTCCAACAGATTTTGGATGGGCTTCCCTTGAATCGTGTGAGAGTCCAGGCATTATGTCTTGAGGTAGGTATTTTGTCTTGTGTAGGTATTGGAGTACGCGTAGGTTTTCAGGGGAGACACGGCATCGGCCTCTGGTCCAAGCCAAATCCGCTGCAACACGCGGGTTACATCCCTGAGACTCGCCGCAGCAGCCCCAACGCCAAACACTCTCCACATCATTTTCTAGATCTCCTCTTGATATAGTGCAAGTTCTTTTCATTGCCGGGCTGATGATATGTAAGCTTAAGCCACTCATCTCTAATTCCTCAACTTGGAAACTTTTGTTGGGTCCAGCCCCGCAACAATCAGCACCTTGCTCAGCAGCCCCGCAAAAGGACAAAAAGCCTCCAGGCCGCTGAAGTTGGGGGTTCCGCAACAGCTGGACCTCTGGAGGTGCTCTCAGGGAGTCTCTACGATACATGAAATATAGAACATGGATCTGTTGAAAAAGCTTGAGTGACACAAAAAATGACAAAGGTGTGCTGAGTTTCTGCTAGAAAAAGGGAAACAGGAGGCAGGAATTCAAGTACATAAGGAGGATTTTTTGGTTCCTAGACCTTTAAGAAAATCAACCTATCAAGAGAATAGATCCAATTGAAAATAACTGAGCCATTATCATTTTATGGTATCGAATTAGAATCAAGTGAGCCACTATGCCACCCTTGAATATTATCCATGTTGATGAGGCAATCCGGCATTGCTTTCAATCCTTCTAATTCCTCTCGACTGAGACGTTGGAGAACATCCTCCTCATAGCAATCTCGAGGAAGCCCTACTGACACGCGTTCATGGCAGGCAAGGAGCCTAGTTTTATCGGATGGTGGTTCTCTAGTTGTTGGAAGCGGGCCTGGCTTCCTTGTTGTTGGATCCTTGTATAGATCAATTGCACGACAATCAATGTGCTCAACCAACTTGGTGGCTTTTGCGCTACGAAAAGGCAGAGGAATCCGGGTTTTGATCTTTGGAGTTTCGACATCACTTTCATCATCGGAGCAAAGTCGTTCATCCTCAAACAAGAAAGCAAATCGTTCTAGTTCGACAAAAGAATCACATGTCTCTTTTCGTCGCTTTGCCAACTGAAGGTATGTCAATGAATTATGTTAAAAAAATAATACGGGCACTACACATTCACCAGAATCTTTAATCTTTACTTACTCTTTTTCTCTTTTGAAATTGTCGATCAGTCTTTTGGTTACGAGCCACAGCACCCGGATGCGACTCTTCACGATTTCGCGTAGCAATCCGATGTTCCAATGCATGTATCAGCAGTTTTTGCGCTTCTGGGACCGTCGGAGGGTCAAGTTGTTGAGCATATACGTCTATGAAGCAGTTCTTCTGGCATGCAGTGATAAAGACGTCCACCACATATGCTGACACTCTAAGGTTCCACAATCGACCTTTGTGGTCTGTAGGGCTTGCCCATGAGAAGTTTGGAATTCCGTATTGCCTGGCTCGTTCTCGGAGGTACAAAAGCAAGTCAAAAGCGGTTGGCAGATCTGGGTTCGAAGGAGATGTGTCGATTGTCTCTGAAAACTTGATGGTCGGAATCGGACATTGTGGATCTGGATTCCATCCTATTCTTTGGACTTCTTCGATTGATAATAAACGTGGAGCGTTGGGGCCTAGACTAGTGTACTCATTGAGGGTGTACGTGTCGTTCTGAAGAAGCTCATCAATGAATTTTAAAGGTTTCAAAAGAGACATTTCATCCTCTGTTGGGTGGGGGAGCGGAGGAACTTTGCTTTGCTTTTGTTGTGCGAGATAGTAAATAAACGATTGCATAGCCCGGTTCTGCAGAGGAAAGATGTCAAATCTCTTTTCCAGTGATGTTGAAGTGCACAAAAAACGTACAAGTACCCGGCTGTCATGCTTCTCTGCCGCGGTACGAAGGTCGGGCTGTTGGCACTTCTGTGATAGGTTTTTTATCTGGACCCTACGCTTCGTTGATGATGGTGTTTTATTTTTCCGAGGGCTGGAATGGGAGGGAGTGGAAGAACTGCAGTTTGCTTGTTGCTGATTCTGTGGGGTCATTTCTCGGATTGCGGACGGTAGCTGGTGGTGCAACGGTTCGGGTGTTTTTTCTATGGCTGCAGAGGCAGGTATTGGTGCTCTTGTGTCTGGAATCTCCGCAATTCCTGAATTTCCATTGTTTAATTCTGTGTTTAGAAGATTATCAGCAGATATCAATAACCTAACTCTGATTGGTGTATACACATACCATCGACATTTTCCATTCCCAATTCATATTCCTTGTCAACGTCCATATTGTTAGTTTGATTTAGGCTAACCGATGTTCCTGGAGCAGACGGTTCAATGGTTTCCGAATCAATGAAAATAGCCCCATTTCCATTTTCCTATATTTAAGACATCATTGCGTTAGTCCACATGTAGTTCTCCCAAATCATTAAGCTACAGCAGTGTACATACCTCTGAATTTTCGCAGCGAGTTGTTTTAACCCTCCAATTTCTTACGCTTGATTCAAGATCTCGTTGTGTTTGCTGAATAAAAATTGGTTAATACTCTTGCCACCAGTAAAACTTTGAGTAACTTGCGTACCTCTAACAAATCAAGCTTATCCCTAACATTTTTCAATTCTTCCATGGCAGGTCGATGACCTGTTGCTTGAAGAGTTGAAATATCGCGCTGAAAAATGGCATAAGTAAGAAAAAGATGTGTAACTTAAACAAAACAACACACCTGCAGAGCGGTTATCGCCGTCTCGAGATCCTTCATATTGTTGGTGGTGCCAGCGGTGGCATTAATTTGTTCAGAAGCCTGAACAAGTTGTTCCTGCCTCATGTACAAGGTTTTGCGGGACAAACAAGAGGTACGTGATCAGAAAACTCTGGTGTGGGGTTATCACAGGCAATTATTGTGATGAACCAACCTCAAGATTATTTAAACGCTGGTCAAAACTACCGGTTCTCTCAAGACTTTGATCTACGCGAGACTTGAGATTGTGAATAAGCACCTTCACTTTTTCAAAGAAATCGGGTACATCTTTGATGCCATCTAGCTCTTCTTGTTGCGACTGCAGCTCTTTGCTGACAGTTCCTGGAGCTAAAGAGAAAAGCTGATAATTTCAATGTTAGCGCACAATCTTTTAGCTATACCAAAGAGGGCAAATACCTCGTGGTTTTCATCAGTGTCTTGTATCTGCAAGCGTGTTCGAGCAGACTCTTCTGCCTCAGACTTCTTCTCAAGATCAGAAATCCTTCTCAAGGCATCCTGAAACTTGTCTTCGATGTCTTGTAACTTGGCCGTTTTAGCTCCATCTGACAAGTCGAGCTTCATGTCGAGCTTCATCTGAAATGTGCGTGTGACTTCTTCGAGGTTCTTGGCGTCCAAAGACCACCGACTCAGCCGTCCTTCGTAGTTCGCTTTCAACTCTTCGATTTGATTCAGAGCCAAAGCCAAGTCCCTCTCATGGAACTTCCTCTCTATCTGTGCAGTGTTTTCTCCGACAATTTGTTCTTGATCAATTGGTCTAGCCAACACAATCTGATTTTCTTCTTTCGATTCGATTTGAGAAGAGTTTTTCATACGATTTTCCAAATGCGAAGCTCTGATTTCAAGATCTCGGAGGTTTTCTTCAGCTTGTTTTTGGTTATTAGCGACTTTATCCCGAGTTTCCGTAGCTAGTCCGTCGAGATTTCCTTGCAGTTTTGAACATTCAGTTTCCAACATCGATGTCAGTTCTGCAATTCTGACCTGCGTGGATTGCGAAAAGTGATTGAGCTCGTTCTGAAGGCGGTCATTGGTGACATAATTCTTCAGTGCAACGGCTTTATCAAGTTCATGCCGAAATGAATCCTGAGCGAGGTGAATTGCTCGCTGAACATTGCAATCGAGGTTGACATCAAGCTCGCTCTTGAAAGCAAGTAAGCTATTTGTAACGTGTTCCGTGTATTGGTTTCTGATTTGCTCGGTTAAGTCTTTGAATCGGGCCACCAATTCTC
The DNA here is from genome assembly GCA_004348175.1 of Puccinia novopanici. Lineage (NCBI taxonomy): Eukaryota > Fungi > Basidiomycota > Pucciniomycetes > Pucciniales > Pucciniaceae > Puccinia > Puccinia novopanici. Next base: position 5,802 of record SMGU01002005.1, on the reverse strand, counting down.
TTCCGAAGGTATCGAACTCGGATCGTAAGTTACGAAGTTCGCCTTGGGCCTTTTCAATCCTCTAAAATCAGATCCATCACGTGAGTTTCTTTGCAAGTCCAATGAATCTCTAAGGGCCTACCTCTGAATTTTCTTTGGGAGTCGCCAACTGATGTTGACTATTGGAATGAACCAGCGACAATTCCGTCGGCGTAATCTCCTGGAAGATGTGGGTTACGTCAGCGCAATGCTTTCTTGAAAGTAGCTTCAAGCTTCTCACCTCGTTCAAAGGTTGTCCATACTGAAAATTAGTTGTTTGGGTTGTTTGAACTTGATAAGATTCGCGTTTCCATTTCTCAAGTGTGGCCTGTGGGAAGGAGAGAAGTCTTAGAGTGCATTAAATTAAAAACGGGCATCAAAGCGGAGTCAGGAAAAGCATACGTTGAATTCATCGATTTTTTTTTCGGTTGTGGAATGTGTCTTGTTACAAGTGGAAAACCAATGGTCGAATTGTAGAAAGATGGCTTCTCCTTCAATCTAGAAATCTTTTGACGTTAGTAAAAAAAGGCTTGCAAGTCATATTCGGTAGGATAGTCTCGCACCTTGAATTTGTTGAATATTTCCTGAAGAAGAGTCGTGTAAGTCAGAATTCCTTGCGGACAAGCCAAAGTGGGAAAGGGAACGCACCATTCTGGTGGCAATCTGATCGACTTTCTGTTGAATCTGAGTTTCATATCTTTTCAAGATAGTTTCGAACTCTGGAATTTGGGTGCTGGATGGTGGTTCAATCTGAAGTTGACGTCCTCCTAGCCTTGCGGAGGTTCTCACAGGTCTCCCAGAGTAGGGAGGTGCCTTGGGCATCGTGCAATGACAAACCCAGAAAAATGATGTTTGAATGAGGATAAACAATTGGGTGACTCCGCCGGAAACCCAACCTTGCGTCCAAGTCCTAAACTCAAGTCAGCCTGTATGGGTTATAACTTATTATAGTGCGCGTTGAATGGGCCAAGGACGACGGCGTCAGATGCATACATAGATATATATTTACATCATCCATATATCCATGAGGGTTGTTTCGATTTTAAAGTGAGAAAAGGAGTGAAACAAAAATTCATCTTGCGTGTTCGGGTCTGGATAATAGTTCGCCATAGACTCGTCCGAAACCGAACCATCGAGCAACTCCAGATGAGTATTTACATCCTTGACGTGCAGCGGGTTTTGTGAGGCAGATGTGAGGCAGATCATGACCTACCTGTTTCTCCTCCATCGTCATCCGCCGGAACATTGATCTTTGTCAACTGAAAAAGAATAATTCTCAATTGTTAAATGAGAACATCATTCTATGCTTTTTGAGGGTGCGTGTTCTTTGACTAGGTGCCCCTATTCACGGCCCGGCAGATAAAATTCAGCCATAATAGTTGCTTGTGATTGTGTATCACTGACAGGCCATTTCAACCTGGCCCATCAATGGATTGGATTTCTGGTCGCGTTTACCGGGCCCCAGTACAACCGGCCCAAAGGCGTTGTGGGTTGCTGGGGCAGGTCTCCGCAGGTTCCGCAATATTCAGCCTGAGCCCAAAAATATTCCGGAGCCCCAATCCATCAGGTTGGCCCTTTCCGGTGGCTCTCATGATCTCCAAGATTTCAGGAATGGCTAAACGACACAAGCATCAAAGCCAAATGAAGTGAGTATGAGAACATATGGTTCCTTACGAAAAACCCCATGTGGTGGCCTATCAATATCAAGATGACTCAGACAATCTCAAAACGGATGAGAACCAAGTCTTGAAAACAATACATCGATCACAAAAATTAGTATGTTATTGCTAACGTCCCCAATAATATTGGGACCAACTTAGTTCAATGGCCGGAACGTCTGGGAAACGCCTTAAAGCGTTTCCAAAACGTCCGGGTGCACCCGTGGTGTAGCCTTTTAACTCGCTCTACAGCTTGCACACGCGATATTACGCAGGAGCGTGGTGTCAACTCTTAGGCGGAAACCCCGAAAAACTCGAAATTCTTAATTTTCTTTTCTCATAAGTTTCTAACTGAGTTCATCTGTATAAAACCATGATTTAGTTAATCTCTCTTTATAACTCCATGGTTTATTTTCAAATAACGCGTCGCGCTGTTATAAAATTCTCAGACGCGTATCTTTCAATGTAGTATAAATAGCTCTCTATTTTTCCATCTTGTTCCCGCTCTCTATGGGATTTATTTTGTTTTCACCTTCACATTTCACAAAATTCAAACTTTGCAAGATTTTCAAGATTCGTTAAAAAATCATTCCCTGCTTCTCAGCACACGACCACGTGCCCCTGCCCTGCCCCTGCTAAGATCACGAAATCTTTCCCTGATTCTTGACACGTGGGAGATCAGTTTGTTGTTGGGTTTTACGTTTCTCAATTTCTCAAAGCGTAATAATTCCGAAATTACGCAAACTGTATTCCCACTCACGCACGATCTCGCACGATAGCGCACCATGGTCCATATGTGGGGCCATGGGCGGAGATGGGCGGCCAAACGAGACCTAAAGCCTGACCTACAATCTAGTTTTCAGTTCGCTCCCTCTTCAGCAGATTCATCAGCCAGCATCAGCCCAATCTGCTGGGAACCTCGCGCGCACTGACCTGTTTCTGTAGGAGTTGAACATCCAAACAGGAAGGAACACCGAAGCAACAAGACTCGCTCCATCCAGCCTCACCGAACACCAACCAACCCTTTCGACCAACTGCGCCCTATGATCGACTCAACAAGATGAACTGCACTCCCATCACCATCCTTACCGTTCTCATCCAGCTCACACTCGCAGCAACACCTACAGGGCCACAGAATCCACTCCCCGAAGGCTGGTTACGCTCAGACAATCTACTCGTTAAAGCAGTCAAGTATCAAGTATCATCATCTTCCCTGCAAGCTGCTAGCTATCCACTTGCCGATCATCAGCCTCGCCTTCTTCGATTCTCTCGCAGAAACCTCGCCGACTCTGAATTCAGAAATAACAGCCTATCCGCCGGTGCTAGCAGTCTTGAGCACTCCCATCAAGAACTACTCAAGATCCTTCCACATGTCTGTCCTCCTTTTTTTCTCATCCTTTTTTGCTTCTTTCCCTATCCGATCCAGGAAAACTGATCTCAATCCAACCTTTTTCTCTCTCCAAAACAGGATCACAGCCTCAACCTAGCCCTCGTGGTCATCCCTGCTTTTATCGTTGGCTTTTGCTCTTTCTCGGCGTTTATCAAGGAAAAACTTGACATATCAGAATCAATTATATCCGTCATTTTTGGCATCCTTCTCGGGCCATATGTCACTGGATTATTCGATCCACGCTCTTGGAACGAGGGTCACAGTTTCAATCAAGTAACCCGCGAACTGTCCCGGATCGTCGTGGCACTGAGTGTGTTTGCTGTTGGGCTCGACCTGCCCAAAGCATACATGTTCCGACACTGGCGTAGCTTGGCCTGGCTCATCGGTCCCGCCATGCTGTTCGGCTGGTTAATCAGCGCAGCCTTGATCTATGCACTTGTCCCAGCACTCACCTTTGTCCAAGCACTCGTCGTTTCCGCCGCAGTCACTCCCACCGATCCTGTCCTAGCCCCCTCGGTCGTTGGGAAAAGCAAATCTGCTCAGAAGCATGTTCCCGCTCACCTCAGACATCTTCTTCAAGCTGAATCGGGATGTAATGATGGCGCCGCCTTCCCTTTCCTGTACTTGGCCATCTTTCTCCTCGTCAGAGAGGAAACCTCCGTCGAATCTGTCATTGGAAAATGGGTTAGCTAACTCCCCTGTCCACCAATACAACTCCAGTCAAAAGCAACAGAAAGAACAGAAGAACTGACTCTATCAAACTCCAGCTTCTACTGATCATTTTATACCAAGTCATCTTGGGAACCGTCATAGGAGCTGTCCTCGGAATTCTTGCGCAAAAAACGTTGAAGTTTTGTAGCCGACGATCGCTTGTCGACAAGGAATCGATGGTCGCCATTCATGTGGCACTTGCCCTGTTAGTCACCGGAATCGCGGCCCTTGCTGGTTGCGATGACCTACTGGCAGCCTTTGCTTGTGGGACAACCTTTGCGTGGGATGACTGGGTTACGGAATCCATCGAGTCGTCCAACTTTGCTGCGATTCTCGACGTGTTGATCAATTGTCAGCTTCCCTCTTTTCCCCTGTAATGCTTACGTAGCCTCTTGATTCAGTACTAACTTATTCGTCTCTGCAGGCACTACTTTCGTTTACATTGGCGCCACCATGCCATTCTCCTCCTGGAACGATGCTACCTTAACCCTAGTGCCATGGAAACTCGCCGTGCTGGGGATCTCGATTATGCTTCTCAGGAGGTTGCCCATCGTGATCTTGCTCCAGAAAGTCGTACCAGACCTAAAGACCCATCGCGAGGCCATTTTTTCTGGGCATTTCGGACCGATCGGTGAGCTGACTTTATTCTTAACATATCTGTTCATTGAGGTATCGAGCTGACATTGAGCTTCCTCATCCTTTCCTGCCTGCCTCTTCTTAGGGGTTGGGGCCATTTTTGTTAGCTGCGTCGCGACCGCTAACCTCCCCACACCCCAGATCCCACCTCAAACCAGCCTCGATATACTTGCCTTGACCGCACAATCGCTCATCTACCTCCTTGTTCTGTTTTCGGTAACCATTCACGGCCTCTCGATCCCACTCTTCGTACTTGCCAGAAAGATACGTTCCAGTCTTCCCGCGATGACAAGAACTGTAGCCCACGCTGCTGGCCATAAGGTCACTTGGATAACTCGTACTAAAAGCACTGGTAGGACTGAGGACAACGAGAATGCGCCGTCGCCTAGATTTGACCCAGAAGAGCTTGATAAACCGTCGCCTATAGCAGCGGCTCATGACCCCGCCGCATTGCTTGAATCCAGCCAAGGGCGGGTTTTGGACAGGCGAACCACAGTACAAATCGTTGGGGAGCACCCAAAGGAGCTCTCTCCTGCTCAGCAGGGACAGCCAGATGAGGATTTGATGTCGTCATCTGGTCCAGACACCTCCCCAGGGTTTCGCGATCGGCCTAAACCCCCACCTCGGGCTGGCTTTCTTCGACTGGGACCCCGGCTCAAGAAGCTGGCGGATCGCCAAGCTGAGAAAACCCCAACCGATTGGAACCGCCACTCCGGACTTGCCAAACTCAGCCCCCCTCCTCAGAACTTGGCTAACCACGCCTCGTCGTCGTCGTCTCCAACTCCAAGCACCTCTGCAGGTCGGCCGTCCTCTCGCAAAGGATCATCCCACAAATAGTGGTTTTTATGCTGCTATCATCTCCCTCCCCCTGCTTTTGTCGTCAATTTGATCCAAGCTATCATCTCGCATGCATTTGATTCATACAGCACAAGGCCATCCACAATTAAATATGTTTCGTTGGCTATTGGATAGATCTCTTTATTCATCATTTCTACAAAGTGTTGTTGTACAAATTCTCTGTTATGTGGCATGTACAACCTTTCGTGTGATTTTGATTGTCAACACGGCACCACTCTTCTGAAGTTTTTTGGGTCGATTTGTTCTGGTGGGTCTTGCATGCATGTATCTGCTTGAATGGCTATTCTTATTGGAGTGCAGTTGGATAGATGTGTATATTGTCTGTTGTGCTATCTAGTCTCCATATCCTTTGTGATAGTGAAGAACGGACTCATGTGTGTTGTATTTAAATATTTCTTCATTCACTTCATGGTAATGCATCTCTCTAGTATGAACACAGGTATGTCTCCTCTGAAATTGGTGAAGGACTGCTTAATCATCAACCTTGATGGGAAATTTCAGCATTGGCATCAGAAGAAGGAGCAGCTCATC
>SMGU01001995.1:0-10562 GCA_004348175.1 Puccinia novopanici | reverse complement strand
TTTTTCATTTTTTTTTTCATTTTTTTCATTTTTTTCATTTTTTTCATTTTTTTTATTTTTTTCATTTTTTTTTATTTATTTTTTTTATTTATTTTTTTTATTTATTTTTATTTATTTTTTATTTTTTTTAATTTTTTTAGTTTTAATTTTTTAATTTTTATTTTATTTTTTTATTTATTTTTTATTTATTTTTTATTTATTTTTTATTTATTTTTTATTTATTTTTATTTATTTTTATTTATTATTTTTTCATTTTTCTATAATCATTCTCTGTGGCTCTTTCTCTCCACCCTGGTTTTTTTCTTCTAATTTTTCATGTTGATATTGAAGATTTTATTTTGTTGATTTTTTTCTCTATTTTTTTAATGATACATATTTTTTTTCCAATTTGCGGTTTAGATGATCACATTGAGTAGCTTTCTACCTTCCCAATAATAATTTTTAACTGTTGCATTTCAAAAAGAATTTTTCTTGACAAATAAAAATAATGGGAAACACATTCCTATAATAATGCTGCCAGATGACAACTGGAAGTTTTAAATCAACCAAAAAAGTTTGGCTTCTATTGCTTTCAAATGCATGGTGGACGGCAATGGTAACTTTTTTAATGTTTATTCTGCTCTGCACCCTTTGCTTAGGTTAAGTATTGCTTAATTATTTCCTCTGTTAGATAAGTGGGGGTGGTGCCAGTTCATGTCATGATAGCCACCTCTTCAGGTGTTCCCTCCTAGGGCAGAGATTGCACCAAGGAGCTACCATGGTACCCATAATTCCTCCTAACACGTTCTTGGCTGGAGATGCAGTTTACCCAACAAAAATTGGCATGTTACTTTTTTGTGAAACACGTGAATTGACCGCTGATGTCATTCACTGCTTGACTGCTTGGACCTTGCATGGTTTTCTGGATTTTTCTTTTTCCCTGTTGGATTTCTTTTTTGTCATTGATTTCTCTTGTTGTTACTATCCTCAAATCATCATCAACAACACCTCTCTCAATTCAACAGTCTTCATTGCATTCAACACACAAATCAATTCTTCAGGACTGATAAGCATCAACACAATTAACTATCATTGTACAACTTAAGGACAAGCTAAAACAGTCTCTGGGAAGGTATATCATCCATTATCTACAAATAAGATTGTGTTTGTGTGTACTCATCATATTTCTATGGATTGTTTGATCAAAATATCTTCTTAATTATTGTAAAGTGTTAGTAATTTTGTTGTGACAATCAGATTATTTTGTTATAGTGTGTAGCACTAAAGGATTTTCATTCTTCTATTTAAATAAGCTCTAGCTCATAATAAAAATTGTATTTATTTTTTATAAGTTACTTTTATTGAGTTTTAATAAAAATATTGTTTCAACAAAGTGTCTGCTATATAATTTTTACATGATTCCCAAACCATCAGTCATGGCCAACCAATGTTTAATTTTCTACAGTCCTCAACACAAATTGTGGTTGAACAAGTGTTTGGAAGGCTCAAAAACGTATTAAGGATTCTCCTTCACTCCCAAAATACATCCCCAGGCCAAGTCAGTGACAGGAAGAATATTTTTTCTTGTATGATACTCCATAACTTGATGAATCACTGTGGTTCACTGTATCTACAGTGCTGGGATGAGTGCATTCTCCAAGAGTAGCACTATTGCAAGATTTCAGTGGATGGCCAAGATAGCAGATCACTTTTGGTAAATGACACACCAACTTCAGTGTCAATGATGGATAAAAGGGATATCATCCATGATATCTTTTACTCCCCTTAGATTCATAGCACCACTAGAATATTATGAAATTCCACATTGTGGTTGGATTTCAGTTGTAATTCATGTCTTTAGATTTGTTACACTGGTCCATTTATCATGCAATCCAAAGAAGGGTCCGCACTTCTTCATCATTGGTGTACCAGCAAGCCCTAGCAGCATTACAGCTCAATCATACTGCTGATCCACTCATCACTCCCCAGGATTTCACAGCATCTTCATCATAGCTAAGTAAATCTGAAAATTTGGTAACTCCTCAAGCATCAAGTGTTTATTGGGTGTGATGATCCTCTCGATTGATCTGTTTGTCCAAAAGGAAGAGATTGAGAGACCCCTACCTGTAAGATGGCCAAATGCTTTGGAAACCCAGATTGTTAGTTGCAAGGATGCAATGTTCAATGAAATCCTGGCACTCTGGGGAAGGCTTGAAATCCCTCCCCAGACAAGGAGAAGCACATGGGCTAGGATTTTAGTCCCTTGCAGTTGATGTTGGCCCATCTGATGTGGTTGATGCAGTGGAAATGGACTGGCTTCTGGCAGCCAGAAGTTCCCAATGGTCATGTTTGTTTTGAAAAGCCATGAATTTAATTATATCATCTGAAAGAATATCCTTGAGCAAGAGGCTTCCAACTGAAGGGAGAAATGATGGGGGTAAGTTAGTGAAATTGTGGGGAGTTTTTCCTTTTTGATGCTATTGGGGCCAAGGCCAGCCACGTCTTACATGTGAATATTCCTGATGCAGGCTCTGGTGTTGGGTTCCTGGGGTGAAAAGTACTGTTTCAAACAGGGAAGATGTAACCACAGGTTTTCTGTCTGAGACCACATTCTGGGTCTCTTGATATTCCATTGTATACTCAATTGTGGAGTTTAAGTTTGGTGTTTGTCTCTGCCAAATATGAGGGATGATAGCAAATATGGGCAGGCTGACTCCCATACGGCTCTTACCCTAACCACCACCAGATCCACAGCAGATTCCCTCCACTGAATAGCTAAATGTTACATTTCACTTGTGTATCTTTGCCAGGGCTAGTTGGCAAGGAAGGCAATCCAAGTTGTATTTCATGGAAATAGGGAATGAGAGCAGGGCAGAAGGAAAGATATAAGATAAATCACTATTGTTTCAACATAGTGATCTATGTTGATAAAATAGGGTGATAAACATAATAGAGGGAAAAAAATAAGAACATTAGGAACCAAGTTGGTCCAGGTTGTCCATGAAAGCCAAAATTTCTGTCTCAAAGGTCTTCCTGGATTTTTTGGCTGCAGTGTGGTTGGATTCATATCCATATTGATGAGTCTCATTCAGGCACAATTGTAAAGCCTGAGCCCAGTCCTGCCTTTGATCTTCTTCATTCTGTGTGGTGGGCCTGCTCTTGGAGGGTGGCATGGGATTCTTTCTCATGTTATTCTTCTAATCAGTTTTTTTCCTCACATTTCTGGTTTTCCTCCTCCTGTGCGCTCTTCTCCCTTTGATATACCTGAGCTTGCTCACTTTTCCCCATCCCATCATTTTTCTCTGGGGCCTCCTTTGTGTTGCCATTATGGCAAGCAGCAGCACCTCTGTTTCTGGAAGTCTGGCCCCCAGAAGATTTTGAAGCTGTCTGAGTGGATGGGCCTGTTGGCTGAGCACCAAAGGAATTATTTGATGGGTTAGTGGTGATTGTTGGGACCATGGGCTAGTTGATTGCCAGTGGGGCCAGTGGTCAAATTTGATTTTACTTCAGGTTCCAATCCTGATACCTTGGCTGGGGTGAGATAAAGTGTGTCAATCATTGCTTCTTGTGTAGATGTATTGGTTGTATATGGTGTAGAACCATCAATTGGGTGTAGTAGTTTGGGTGGGAGCTCCGGCTTGTCATCATCAGTCTCCAGCAGGGGAGGTCTATATACCTGCAACATTGTATTGAAGTCCTTCAAGTGTAGGTTGTAACATTTCATTTTGGAAGTTCACAAAGGGGGAGAAAAAGTATGCTGAAGCTACAGGTTCTGATGAGACTTCCCTCCTATCTAATGCTGAGGTAGGGAGAGTTTCACTAAGAAAAAAAGAATAAGAGTGTGGCTGATTCTGAATATTATTGGTGTAGGGGATCTGTCACTTCAAGCTAGATTTGGGAACACTGAGGATGGGGATGAGGAGATGTTGAGGAGAGGGGGGAAGTATGGTTCTGTGAGTGTCACTCAAAAAAATAAAATAAAATAAAAATAAAGAAAAAAAAATACAGGCAATTTTGAATTTTTAATAAGTTTCTAACTAATCTGGTTAACTACTAATTCTGGGTTCTCAAAAATGCTGGTAAAGCAGTAAAGGTCTACAAAAATATTACTGGTAAAATAGTAGTCAATTTTGATGGATGGTTTCTGTCTTAGAGGGGTAAAGGCCTACATGAGGTTCCACTAAAACTATAGTGAGTCCTTATATATGTTCTGGGATACAATCAAAAATCAGGTATCATTTCTATGAGAAAGTAAAAATCATCAAAGATCATGTGTCCTGTCTATTATAGAAAGGTGAAAGGGGTCATTAGTTCCATCTGGGAGAGTAACAAGTACAAATAAGAGAAATGGGTGGGGTAATCTGACTCATGAGAGTATTTTATTTTTCCAGGGAAAGTGTGAGAGTGTTAATTATTTCTTTTCTGATTATTTCCAAGGGTGAAGCCATTTCCAGAAGAGTGTGAGAGAGAGTGATACCTAATCTGGAAGACAAGTGAGGGTTGCTGGGTGTGCCAAGGAAAATATCCATTCCTGGTGTCTGTGCTGAGCCATGGTAATTCTGTGGTTTAAGCCCGCTTCTTTTGCCTAGGTGTTCTTATTATCCCTTTGAATCCTGGTGATTTTTCCTCCTGAAAATGGGGAAAGTCATTATCTTGAGATCCAGTTGGAATTCCATCATGCTGTAAGGCAATGACCTGGGGTAAATGGGCTTCTGATCCTTATTCTGGGGTGATAACTGGTTAAAATTGAGTACTTTGGACTTGATTTCTGAAAAAAAGGATTGCCACACCACTTCAACTGCTCCAGCATTACTAGAATCAATTTCCATAAGGGCCTGCCAAAGCTGAATTTATTGTCATGTTAAGAAAAATTCCAGATTAAACCAGCCAAAAAAAACATTAATCCCATTTTCTGCGCATTGTTGGAGGTGTCTGCATGATCTTTGACTTGCTGTCAGCAGGGGAAAAAAATAACAGAATGGCTGGGATGGGTTTGTCAGCTAATACAAGACCCTGGTGAAATCAATTACAAAAGCCAGTGGAATTAATCACTCAACATGTGTTCATCAGAACTTGGTAATGTATTAACAAGGTATCATTCTCCAAATTGGCCAGAAATGTATCATTATCCAACTTGGCCAGAAAGGTATCATTCTCCAACTTGGCCAGAAGGGCATAAGATTCCTTTTGCTTAAGCCCAGTTGCTTGGCAGATATATCATCATGTTTTTCCTTGATATTTTTATGACCACCAGGAGCTTGAGAAAATAATAATGGAAAAGCATAAAATGGGATGCTTCTGCTTCCAGCTCATCTGCTTTGACCATCTACCTGACTTGGATCCATTGGCCGCAGCCATGATACAAGCTGCTTTGGCCTTGTCAGAAACGTTTACATTTTTAGCTGCAGCTGAAGCCACTGACTCTTGGAACTTATCAGCATTATGTCTCTGTTTACCAGGGATTACATTTTCTTTTGCAATTTTCATTCAAACCACTAGGCTTTTCCAGAGGGATGATTGGATTTGAGGGGCCTCAGTGGGAATGGTAAAATCAGGTATTTGATGCTGCTGGGATGAGAGGCCTGCTTGTGTCTTGGGAGCAGGGCAAGAGCAGTGGGGAAACGGTTCTGGCTGAATGATGGGAGAAGAGGCTATGTTTTCGGACTTGTATTTATCAGATGAATACTTGGCTTGGTTGTTGGGGGGATACTGGGTGGATGACTGGAGGTGGAGATACTGGGTGGATAACTGGGGGAAAATACATTGTGATTTTTTGATGTTGGGCTCAAGGGGGTCTGAGTCCTCTGAGGATAATTGATATTCATATGGTATTGTGTGCAAGGCTGGTAGTAAGGACTGGCCAGGGGTGTTGGTTTAGAGTAGTATTGATTCTGGGGGTTTGACATGCAACCCCAAAAAATTGGTTATGCGAACCCTTGGACGTCAGCCAGATGTCCAAGGGGGGTTGCGCAACCAAAAAAAAAACCCCCGCCAGGATTGGGAGTCACGGAACAAATTTAAAAAAAAATCCAATTATTTTTGATTAATTTTTTTGGGGGTCAAAATGAGAGATAATTTATGATATTAAGGTTTATTCCTAAATTTTTATGTGTGAAGAAACTAATGGTAAGTTTTATTTCTAAAATAAACCTTATTTTTATACTCTTATTGGTGTTACGCCTGATTTTTTTTGAGGTATTTTTTCAGGTGAAAAATCAAGAGATATTGGGAAATTTCAAAATTTATTCCCAAGCTTTTAATGGTTAAAGTTCAATAATTCTTCCTATTTGGGAAAAAGAAAGTTATGACACCCCCCCAATAGGATGAATTATTGAACTTTAACCAAAAAAAATTCATCATTGTTTTTTTAACTATTAGAAGAGTGGGAATAAATCTTGAAATTTTTCAATATCTCTAGATGTGCACCTGAAAAATTACCTCCAAAAAACCAGACGTAAAACCAATATTAAGAGTAGAAAAATAAGATTTATTGGAGAAATGAACCTTACCATTAGATTCTTCACACCTCAAAAGGTAGGAATAAACCTTAATACCATAAATTATCTCTCATTGTGACCCCCAAAACAATTTATGAAAAATAATTGGATTTTTTTTTAAATTTGTTCTGCAACCCCCAATCCCAGTGATTTTTTGGTTGCGCAACCCCCCTTGGACGTCAGCCAGACGTCCAAGGGGCTGTGCAACCAGTTTTGGGGGGTCGTGTGTCAAACCCCCTTTAAGAATATCAGTTCAGTGAGAAATGGGAATAATGATGTGAGATAAAGAATGAATACTTGTTTGACTTACTGGAGTATGTTGGTTAGAGAAGTGTTTGATGGGATTTGAGCACTTATTGTGATGGGTGGGATGTGGATCTCTCAGGTGCGGTTGCATGTGGACTGTTTATTTTCTGGGTGTGGAATGTGCAGAATGAGAAGCCAGTGGATTGTTTGTATGACTGTAGCATCCAGTTGGTGAAACTCAATTCATAAAGCCTCAAATAAGACTTAGGAGCTGCATGATCTGTCTAACAGGTTTTGAAAAATTACAGTATTCCCTTCAACTCCAACAATAAACACTCCATTCCATGCTGGGCGAGCCATGCTAACACTAGTATTAGTGTAACATAGTTGAGTGTGTTTTTTGCTAACAGCTAAAAAGAATACATGTTAGTTTCTCACAAGAGCATGCTAATGCTACCCCAGCAATCCCAAAAATTGGACTTGCTATGCTGCTTGTAGTTTTTTTGTAGTCTACACCAAATTTTGAAAAAAAAAGCTTGAATTTTAGGTTGTGATATGTGTGCCACCTTTTCTTGGCTGTTGTCTGAACCACCCCAAATCAGGGATATTTCAGTTCCAGAAATTATTCTTTATTTTTGGCCAAGTGGCATTTAAGTTTGGCTCAGTGTGCATAACATGGGATACTTTCTTACCCAATACCATTTCACACCTGCCTCTTCAACCTTTTGTTGGACATGGGGGTCAAACAAGTGGTTAGACTTGCCCATTGGAGTAGTCAAGACATTGGAGCAACAGCTTGGACTAAAAAATCTAGTGCTTACTTCAACAACCAATTGGAAAAAAAAGAAGGTTACATGACAGACAGGACCCAGGTCTTGAAAGAAAGACTCATCTGGTGGAGCACTTCCTTCCACCAGTGCACTGAGCCAAAGCTTTGGAATGACTCACGTGAGTACCCAAATACTTTTAATTCAAAAAAATTTCTTCAACATTCATTCATTTTTTTTTTTTTTTTTTTTTGGATGCAGCCCAGATTAGATAGGATCAACTTAACCAGGTTGTAATTATCATTAAATTGATCAAAGCAAAGAAACACGAGCAGTAATCTGTGTCAGGTCAACATTACACTTCCGCAGATGAATCCCAAAAGTTTAATAGCTTATGAGAAGGCATCACACCACAGGGAATCTGTGGTCATTGGTTGGCCAGTGTGACAGCAAATGCCCCAAGTGCCCCTTTGTGCTGATGATGTCAGTGGTCAGCCAGTGACCCCAGGGTTACCCTAGCTAGTGTATCCTTTGTGTCAAGATATGTGTTTCCACTCTTACATAAAACAGATAAGGCAGATCAAGAGACTGTCATTTTTGTGCTATTGTGGAAAAAATATACCTTGACCATCAGACAGGACAGTGATAGTCCTACAGGTAAATTGACCGACTACATCTGGATTTCTGTTGGAGCCATGGTCAGTTTTGTATGATTAGAGATCCGCGCAGGGGCGGGGATGGAACAATGAAGAGCAAGCCACTTCAGTGTTTTGGTTGCAAATTTCAGTGCTTCTACTCCAACAGTTTGCTAACTGTGAGCCCTACACCCACCAACAATTGAATCCCATCAACCCATGCTTATAGTGTGACGCATCTCACAAAACCCAAACAAAAGGTTGTCTGAAAAAAGACAGGCTTCTTCCACCTGAAAGGAGCATCGCATCAGACATGCTGCCGAGTCCGATGCGTTTTGTTCTTTGGCAGGTCTTACGGAAATTTTAAACCAAGCGTTGAGCTATTTTTTGTCTGGCAAAACACCATCAGGATTCAAAAAGCTGAAAAAATGTGCAGATATGCAAAAAGGAAAGGGCGTGAAAAAAAACAGAGGTAAAGAACTTTAGCAATCAAGAATATAACCAAGTCAAAAAGGGGATAAAGGATGGAATACGAAACTCTAAATCTGGGCCGGTATACATGTCCAAGTAATTCATCCACCCTCCGAACGGATCCTCGCCCTCCAGTTTTTCAGCAGGAACCACGTCGTCCTCGTCCTCTTCCACATCACTATCCTCATCATCATCCTCGTCATCCTTATTTTTCTTGACTCGGGTGGGTTTAAGAGGCTTGGTGCACGGCAATGGAGTTGCACTTTCGTCCTTCGTATCCAAACCCACCGGATGCTCCGTTTCATGATTTGTAGGGATGGTTGGAGAGGGTTTCGAGTTCTGCGACTCCTGCTCGTCAGGAGGGATATATGATTGGTTGGAGAAGATTTTGCTGGCCAAGGTTTCCATCTTGAACCGTTCGAAGAGAGGTTCGAAGCGCTCACAGTCGATCAAGTACCCTGCGGTCGATTGATCTTCATCTCCCTTACCGTCGCCCTTCTTCCTCTTCTGTTGGCGCTGTAAGGATTGTTGCACTTTTTTGTTATAGCCGTGGAAGTTCAGCTTGCGTAGTATCAGCCCGATTCCTGGTGCCTTGGGTATGCTGACTTTTTTGGGACCATAGAGTTGGTTGATGATGGTGATTGGAGTTCGTGTTCTACAGACCAAGACGAGTAATCCAATCATCTTTCGCTAGTAGATGACCAGGTATGTATCAGCCGAAATTGGGTGAATCAGAGCCACGCAGGGGGGGAGAGAAAAACAAACGATTTGGTGTAGCATGAAGCTCTGGCCGTGGAAAGTGATGGAGATCCATTCAGTCGGTGGTGAGCTTTCGGGAGGTTGAGCATTAGATTCAGGACCGCCGGCGACTAAGAATGGTTTTGAGATGGTTAACTCTTTCATGATCCTGACGGCACTTCGTTCTGTGAAAGCTTTTCCGACGGTCAGATTATGAAAGTTGTGAGTGCCTTTGAATTGATCTAGTACGGATTGAATTCGGTTGATCATGAGCTGGGATATCCGGTAGCTCTTGCGTTTCTCGGCTTGAATTGATTTGAAGTCTTTGTCGATTAAGTCTGAGTGAAGCTTCCACCAGTTAGCCTCAGGATTCTCATCTTGTTGGGATTCATCTTTCTGCTGTTGTTCCTTGGCGAGGTTTGATAGTCTCAGCTGGAGTGGTGAGCCTGGTTTAGGTGGTAAGAAGAGCCAGGTGGGTAGTGAGTATTCGTAAACTCTCGAGTCGCAGAAGGTTCTCGGGTTGAATGATTTCTGTACTCGGATGATTTCCCAGATCCTGAGATGTGAGGGTAAGAAGCTGTTGATGTGTTTGATCAAAGGATAGTAAGATGTCTGTGATTGTTTGTCTTGAATCAATGATTTATGAAGTGGATCGCTTTCTTCTTGGTGATGAGTTTGGTTGATTTGGGTTGGATTGAGTATGAGTTTGAGTGAGATGAGGTTGCAGCATGCCGAGACATTAGAATCGGTGCGAGCAGCTCTCCGCAGCCCTACCTGGAGAGGAGGGAAGAGAGAGTCAGCTCATGATGATTGTTGCTAGGTTTAGTTTGAGCTTACTTTGGTGGGATGGCTTGAGTTATCTTTGGTTATGCAGCCGGCCTCGATGAACGCGTTGAAGAGTGCGCCTTCGATA
The DNA here is from genome assembly GCA_004348175.1 of Puccinia novopanici. Classification (NCBI taxonomy): domain Eukaryota; kingdom Fungi; phylum Basidiomycota; class Pucciniomycetes; order Pucciniales; family Pucciniaceae; genus Puccinia; species Puccinia novopanici. Next base: position 316 of record SMGU01001995.1, on the reverse strand, counting down.
GTTTTTCGGTTTGGGTTGATTTGTGATCCTTGGTATCCTTTTCCGCAGTATCCGATCATAATCGCCACCTTCCGCTTGGGTAGTCTCCCACCCGCTGCCGATTCTTCCCGGTCGTGTTCTTCCCCTTCCCCTTCTCCTTCTTCTCGTTTCCGCTTCGTTTCCATTTTTTCTGTCCGAATGTAGTGTTTAGTTCGGCGACGGCGGCGAAACTCGACTGGTTGAGTCCCGTCCGGCCTCGATCGGCTGCGCTCCGCAGCTGGGTTTAAACACATCCCCTGCGCCGCATGCCCTCTGTGTTTTTTTTTTTTTTTTTTTT
>SMGU01001991.1:0-33521 GCA_004348175.1 Puccinia novopanici | reverse complement strand
GTCGGTGGCTTTGATTAGGCGAGAGTTGGGTAACATAGGAGTGCTGGTCGGCCGGCCATCAATCATGTTGTAGTGCTCAAGGATGGATCGAGTGTAAGTTTCTTGACTGAGAAGAAGCGTGGTTGCATCACATCGAACGATTTGATGCCTAGAATATGTTGCGCTTCGCCCAGATCCTCCATCCGAAATGCTTTGGAGATGAGCTTCTTGAATCTGTCCACATCATGACTTATGATAATCATGTCGTCAACGTAGACATGCACAAAACATTCCCATTGAGGTACTTGCGAGGTAAACAGACAGGGATCGGCTAATGATGGCGAGAAATCGATGGACAGAAAGAACTTTTGAGTTCGCCATACCAGACTCGGGGTGCTTGTTTGAGACCGTAAATCGCTTTATTTAGCTTTAAACAGTAACCCTTCGGCACAAGGAGGCCTGGTGGCGGACGAAGATAAACTTTTTCGGTGAGATTGCCGTTCAGAAACGCATTCTTTGCGTCCATCTGATGAATACTGTAGCCTCTGGAGAGCCCAACAATGAGTGCCGCACGAAGACTCGTAGAACGGCCGGTTGGAGCGTAGGTGTAGCCATAGCCGTCAAGTTGTATGGATCCCTGAGCACACAGTCGAGCCTTGAACTTGACCACCAAGCCTTCAGAATCCTTCTTCTTGCGAAATACCCAGACGGTACCAAGAAGGGATTCGTTGCCAGGAATCAGCTATATTTCCCAGACGTGAAGTTTTTCCATCGCTGAGAGTTCCTCATCGACCGCGCGAGACCAACAGGATGCATTGGAAGACAGCATTGCCTCTCTGTACGTCCGAGGGATTTCAGAAGCAGCAAGAGCTCTTGCAAGGTTCGCTCTGCGCTTGGTATGCAGAATGTTAGACTCATCGATGGAGGAACTGATGTTTTTCGGAGCGATGTCGGATGTTAAAACTACATCAAATCCTGGTTTTTTCTTTGTGGGCAATGGCGGAGGATCAGGAATGTCTGAGGACGAGGATTCGATGTCATCGCCTGAATGGGGAAAGAAAGACGCTGCATCGATTTGAGGAGATTCAAGATCCAAGTCGTCTTCCGCTGACCTCCAGTCCAGGACATCTTGAGACGCCGAACTAGGGGAAGAGGGTGTTGACGCGTTGGACAGAGCCGATTTTTTGGATTCAATGAATTCTATGCTTGAAAGTGGATCAAAATGAGATGAAGGATCGGAAGGTGCGAAGGTAGAGACTCCTGGGAACTCTGCTACATGAAAGATGACATCATGGCAGCGCTCTACCTTCCCTCCTGGCAGGAGGACGCGCCAGTTGTGCGCCCCTTGTTGATAACCTACCAAGAGACCTTTCTTTGAGGTGTCTCCAAATTTTCCGTCCCGTAAGGTCTTGGGGATGTTGACAAAAGCGACACAGCCAAATGGCTTGAGCCTATCGGTATTGAATGGACGGTTGAACCATAGTTGATACGGGGTTTTCCACTTGAGCTTGCGCATGGGAGTGATGTTCTCCAAGAAAACAGCTGTTGATACAGCCTCAGCCCAATACTCGGACGGGAGATTCGCCTGCTTGAGCAAGCATCGTGCTTTTTCAGATGTTGTTCTATTAGCGCGCTCAGCCACTGGATTTTGTTGTGGCGTGTAAGGAGCTGTGACTTGGGTTTTTATTCCTTTTTCACTGAGAAAGGAAGTGAATTCGCGGGAGTTGAACTCGCCTCCACCGTCAACGAAGATGGTGTTGATTTGAGTTTGATGGTGATTGGTAACTTCTCGATAATATTGCAAGAAAAATTGAAAAGCTTGAGATTTGGACGACAACAGATAGACATAGCGAAACTGGGTGAAATGATCAGTGATTTTGAAGTAGTATTGGTTTCCTCCAAACGACACAGGAGTGATTTTTCCACTTAAATCCATAGAAATGAATTCCAATGGGCGAGTGGCTTCGGGTAATGAACCCAAGTATGGCAATCGATGAGATTTCGATAAAGCACAGGCGTCACACTTCACATGATTAGCGATGATACCGGGAAACATCTTCCTTAGAGCCTTGTCGCTTGGGTGTCCAGCGGCTCTGTGAAGGATATTGATGTCAACAGCTGTCGTCCGATTAGCCACGAGAGAGGAGGATGACTTGAACTGACCTTGACGAGATGGCGAAAGATTGATGTTGCATGTTCCATCGATGACCTCGGCAGAGAGTAGAATGGAGTTGTCCTTAACTAAGTCAAACGTTGACTTCCCGGTGCGCACCACTTCACAGCCTCTCTCATAAAGTCGACCAAAGCTGATCAAGGTCCCTGCAAGTTCCGGCACGTGAAGAGCCTTAAGCTTGAGCGTAGATTTGTCCTTAGCGACGATGTGAACGTAACCCTCACCCACTGACTCAAGAGTATTTCCGTCGGCTAGTTCGATGAGTGTCTTTCGATCTTTATAGAAGGTGAATTTTGATTTGTCGCTGAACATATGATGGCTTGCTCCACTGTCCAGGAAGCAAGTGTCCTTGGACACCACTGCTGATAGTGCTTTGCGGATGCAAATGAAACCACTAGCTTCCGTTGCGATTGAAGACGAGTCTGATTCAGGTTCGGGTTGAGCAGAAGCTGCTGCCTTAGCCTTTGGCTTTGCTCGGCGCTTCATCCGACAGTCCGCTTCGGTGTGTCCAGTAGTAGCAGGATTGTGCCACCCAGGGGAGCATTGAGGATAGCTGCTTTCACCTGACGGTTTCGACGAAGATTTAGCCTTCAGCGCCGATTCTTGCTTGACTGTAACAGCTGACGAAGAAGGCGCCTCTGCTTCCGGCGTTTTCCATCGAGACATTCTCGGATGGTTGCGATGGTGAGAGGTCGTTTTTGGTACAGGATTTCTTTGGCGGATGAGAATTCACTTGGTAGTTTGGCCAATATTGCCTCCGCAAGGAGAGATTCTTTGATGTCGGCTTTTTCCGGATTCCCAACAACGAGACCCACAGCGGCTAGACTACTTAGACGTGCATCGAGTTCATCGAGGAAGGTTGAGATTGAGGTTTTGTACGTCAGGGCGAGGAATTCCTGATACACAATAGATTGGTTCTGGATAGATTTGGATTCGTAGTATCCAACCAGAGCTGTCCAGATCTTGTATGGATCTTCAGCGTTGTCTTTGGTGATGAAACGTTGGTGGTTTGTTTCTCCTATGCATTGGTAAAGAATGCCGGTGACTCTGAGGCGTTTTTCGTCCCACTCTTCTTTCTTGGCGGGATCGACAGCCGCTGCGAGGGGTATGCTGTTGGTCAGGAATTTGTATAGGCCGTGCTGCATGCAGTAGCCCTGGACTTTGATTTTCCAGGATGTGAAGTTGGTGGACGTAAGAACTGGTAGATTCTTGCCGTCAGACATGTCGTCGTGAGGAGTAATCGATGTATGAGAAGGATTACGATGAGCGCGGGCTCATAACCTAATGGGCGAGCGAGATGGAATACACCTATGACAGTAGACACTGTTATGAGTGGGGACAGTCTTAGAGACTGGAGAGACAACGACGACGCGAGCACACACCTATGACAGTAGACACTGTTATGAGTGGGGACAGTCTTAGAGACTGGAGAGACAACGACGACGCGAGCACACACCTGAATAACAGGGAGGAGTGAGGTGTAAGTTGAGGATTGATTGACGAGAATCAATGAAGTGGGAACAGAAATGAAACTGAGATGAAATACAAGACGACAGCTAACCTATGACAGTAGACACTGTTATGAGTGGGGACAGTCTTAGAGACTGGAGAGACAACGACGACGCGAGCACACACCTGAGATTTGAAATGAAGAACGGAGATGAACAATTGTGAGTTGAAGTGTTGAATGAGATGAAGAGAAATATACATCATACCTGAATAACAGGGAGGAGTGAGGTGTAAGTTGAGGATTGATTGACGAGAATGAATGAAGTAGGAACAGAAATGAAACTGAGATGAAATACAACTGGGAACTACGGTTGGATTATATAATCAGGATCAAATAAGTTTGTCACTCTCATCAATCAGAGTTCAAACCTAACCTCACGCCGATGAGAGTTTAGGTTAAGCTCAATAGTGTCATGGGCCTGGCTAAGGCAGCAGAAGGAGGAGGCCACACGAAAGAAGCCCTTGGAAAGAACAGGGTCCCGCTGCTGTCACATATTTATGAATACTATTATTAGGGCTCTTAACATTGGACTGTTGCGCACTACTAATACAAGAATAGGTGGTGGGGGTATTCATTACCATATTCACATTTGCAACAACCAGAATCCTCGAAGGCACTCTCGTCCTCCATCAGCCCTCTCCGAAGTCCGCAGGCTGTCCCGCGCTCAACAGCCACCTAAAGGTGCACTTTCTTTATTGTTGAACTCACACAGATGAAGGTTTTTTTTTGGTGAGTGAGATAGAAAGAGCGACTCCTGCACCTTCACCTTACTGATCTTGAGATTGAAATATCAGTCTTTTATTTTAAGAGAGTCAACAAAGGCCAAGGTGATGCCAAAAAGAGAGCTCTGGTAGTGGAGCACTGTGGAACCTCTGCAAAAAGGTGTACTTCCTAGAACAAGTGTGCATCCCGGAGGCTTGCAACATACTCAAGGAGACTGGTCTAACATGTGCAAGCCGCTCAATTGAGGTGCACGACAATCACATCAATAAGGAGAAGGTCAACAAGAATACAGCTCCATGTGAAAAACGAAGGTTATATTGCTTGGATGCAACGGAGGGAGATACTGTATAATTGACAAAATAGATAGACGGAATAAGTACAGTAATGATAATAAAGACAACCTTCAGGTACTCAGACCCTCGCCCCCTCCAAACGCCATGACATGAAAAAAAAGGAGATAAAGAGAAATCTATAGTGGTCTACGCGGCTGGAGAAATCTATAGTGGTCTACGTGGCTGGATACCAAGGGAGCAGAAAGCGCCAGGATTCCAAGGGGCATCAGAAGCGGAGCGCGGGCCATTGTGCACGCAAGGCGAGTTGGGATTGGAAGGTAATACTTTGTTGCTGCGAAGTGAATGGCGCAACTTAGACGAGCCACCCGTCCGTGAAGTAAATGAAACAGGCTGTGGTGAAAAAAAAAAAGCTAGGTTAGTGCGCTGTATTCGGTATCAGAAGCATCAGGATGCTGCCTACTTGGAGTGGCAGCTTGTAGGTCATATTCAACTGATCCATGATCCGCTTCATCTCCTGCATCCAAAAACACTGCCATATCAGCACTTGGCCTGCTTGGTCAACATGATATATGATTGCTTACCTTCATCAGTGATGTCCGTCGATCCCAGCGGGCGCCCCAATCTTGCCAGTTACCCTTATGTTCCATGGCAACAGCCAACCTACAAAATAAAAACCCGTATTTTGAAACAATCAATCCAACAGCCTAAGTCATGTAGCTGATGAAGTATCACTCAACTGAATCAAGTTCTGGTTTTGCATGAATTCAATGTTGACGTCCAGTCTAAGAACAGAACAAGATGTTAGGGATGCAATTGACCATCTCCACCACAGAAACAAATGTAAAAAAAAGGAAAAACAGAACTAGCCCTCCTTTCCAGTCACGAGGATGGTCAGCGACGAATTGGCGCAAGAGAGTCCTGAATTCGTGGAGAATGTCTAGGGGTGTATCGAAGCTAACCATGACATTGGTCTTGACAAAAAAAAGAAAACAAGCCAGCCAAAAGCGTATCATGAAAGATGAGTTGACGGGGGAAGATAAGAGTTTAATTCCAAGATAGACGCACCACTTCCCACATGGGCCACTACGGCGCACATTGAGGATGTGTTTCTTGCCGAAAAGGACCGAGTTGGGCGCGACGATGACTTGCCCATCAACGCGCTGGAAAGTGGTCGAGAAGAGCCCAAACTCCAACACGAACATCGGCGATGTATCTGCCATGATGAGGGAAGCGCGGGCGACCAAGCAGTCAATAAGGCCGCACCGTCATTTTTATTTTGGAGATCAGGGCAGTTTGGCGCAGAAATTCTCACCGATAAAAATCAAGTCTCCCACATCATACGGATGAATACTGAAAATGAAGAGCATACTCTGTTGTAAAGAAAAGACATTGCATAAGTTTAATCTTCGAAAGCAGTCTTCGTTAATAGTTAGCTCATTGTGCACTTACCTCAAACAGGTTCTTAGCCGCATTACCAAATACTAAAAACATACACAGATAATTCCGAATACCATTATGAGTGGGTCGGTTTCATTTTGGCATCAAGTGGGGCCAGAAGGTCACTCACTAAAGGAGAATCCAAGAATGATAGTGGCCATTGGAACGAGCTGAGCGGTAGTTCCTTTGGGATTAAACACAAATAGCCAGATGAAGACGGTGACTAAGAATGCCAGCCCCAGCAAGACGCTGTAGAATTACCACCAAACGCTTCCGAGTATCAGCACCGCAATACCACTGATGAGGAGTGGATAGAGAAATGCTCACCCATCCAATTTGGAGACTGCAGATGACATGTCCTGCAGATGAAGAGACGATGATCAGCACCAAGAGTACTCATCATCATGCAGCTGGCAGCACAATACTTACTTTTAGACTCGTCGCCAGGGCTCTTCTTTCGCGATAGATGCGCGAGACAGCATTGCGCATTTCTTTGCGGTCGATATCGCCGTTCCCGTCTTTATCAAAGACTTGAAAAGCCTCGATGGCCTCGGCGCGGTTTTTGAAATAGGGCTCGAATTCGTCGCGTGTCAGGACCCCGCCTTTGTCCTCGTCAAGCCCTTCAAACAGCTTCCGGGCCAGCTTCTTCGCGGAATGCGTCGCCGCATCCAACCGGTGGTCGGCAGTGTGCATGCCGTCTTTGAGCGTCACTTGCGCAATCACGTTCGTGATTTGGTCCGTCATGCTCGACAGCTTCACCGACCGCTTCTTCTTTTGTACTTCAGCTTCCAGTTGGTTTTTGAGTTGAGCTGCTGAGACACCTTCCGGAACTATGCAAGTTCTAAAGATTAGAACAAAACGCTTACAATTGTGAGGGTGAAAAATAGTCGGAGCCACTTACTCCCTAAGCCTGAGTAGGTGGTATGAGAGACCATTGAGGCCATCGGTACGTCTACGACGGTGGAGCCAGGGGTTCTGTTGATCTTTTTTGGATGATGTGGTGTTTGAGAGCCTGGCATTTTGGCCGGGGTGTTGCGACCAGTTGCGACGCCTGACCATGTGAACGGCGTCGATTTCTTGTGCATTTTGGCTGCATCTTTGGCGGCCGCTAATTTATCTAAGGCGCGCTGCATTTCAAGTGGTGACACCGAGCACGGGAATATTAAAATTGAGCAAGCTCCGTTGAACATGGTCTTGATTGAAAATTCAGTTGGGGTTTACCAATGCTTTGTCATTTTCTTCCAATCGATCCTGAAGACTTGTCCTATGGAAATTGATCTTGACGATTTGGAGTAAGATCTGTGATGGTCATTCAGGACAACAAAAAATAAGTCAACAGGAAAAAGTACAAATTTGAAAGTCAGTGTTATAGCTGACCGACCTTTTCGACCAGTAAGACCAATCCAGTCGCGAAGAAAGCGCCGGTGACCTGGATGATGAGAGAAATTGTTTTACTCATCAATGTAAGAAATATATATATTTATATTTAACAGATAACTTACTCTTTTACCCAATAGAAATAATCCAACTGGGTATCGTGGCGAAATGGAAACATGGGTAGAAACAAAACCATCAAAGTAGCCCAATACCTATATTACACACCAAGGTAAGTCATTTCTAGCTAGAACGAGTTTTGTTCTCTACACTCACCCTGTCAAGCTGAATGCTATCTTTGTCCAAGTCCGTACACCCATCCATAGTTCAACCTGTGTTTTCAAGTTCTCAGGTGCGGATCCATAGATCAAACATGATAACTTGATGGCTATCACGGGGATATGTCCACCACGATGGAGATTATGCAGGAGAGGGCGATGTTGATCGACATCCAGATGGACCATATCAAGACGTGAATTTTGGCTGGGTTTTTGGGATAGCAAAGGATGACAATAATAGCTGGGCTGTGTGTTGAATGGTATAATTGAAGAGCAAGTCAGCGAGGATGAACATGATACACATAATTGGAAAATTCGAGAGAAGACTGAAAAGCTCAACGTGATGGCAATACTGCATCCAAAGATAAGTATTAGGGCAGTCCTAATTGGCCTTGATAATCTCATGAAACAGAGGTAAGCCTTCCTGAGTCGTCTAGCGCGACGAAGGTGGTTCTCGTGTTCAAGATGATGGTACTGTGCTTGTAGTTTTCGCTTCTGACGTTCCTCGCGCTCCGCCTCATCCAATTCAGACTCGCCAGAGTCATCCCAATCGAAGTCTTCCTCATCGGTTGAACTGAAAAGCTCCGCGCCGGCCCGAGGATCTTCTGCCTAGTGTTTAGATTGTGACTCTTGTTCGTGCGAGTTGATGATGAGAGTGTGGTATCGCCAAGTCCTAGTGCTTTCTGGTATCGGTTGGTGAGCGATCGGGAGTCTTCCTCTCCTTGTTCACTTGATATAGATTTGGGTGATATGATATCAGACTGAGGCTGGGATGCTGAGCGATTGCGAGTTCCCGGTTGAGCGTGTAAATGGGGAGCATGGTTGCGAACCTGTTTCGAGGGTTCATCATCGATCGTAACACGTGAGAGTGTTGGTCGAGGCTCATGTTCATCTGAAGCGTTCATCATCTGAGTGGAATTCTCTTGAGAAGGAGGAAGATGTCTTGCTGCTCGAGAGTGGAAAAAAGAAAGTGCTATATTTGTTTGGTGTATCTGTCCCTCAAATGCGCGTAAATTAAGGAAAGAAATTAGTTAACCACAACGTGTAATTGGCAGTGTACAACAAGTACGATGAACTGTATTGGCCAACGAACGGCAGGGCCTGAGCCCTAAAAAGATCGTTCGGCGCGGCACAGGCCACAGGAGAGTGCGACACGGGTGGGAGTGAGGAGGATGAAGGGTAGCGCAACAGTGCGTGCTCTGTCGAAAGAATGCTGCTTTAGGCAACCACGCAGCTAATTCAACAACGCATGGGACAGGGCGATGAGTGAGATGAGCTGCGCTTTCTGACACGCACGGCCAAAATATTCCAGGACAAATTTGGAACACACGAATGTCCAGCGGTATACCCCACTGACGGGGAAGCCGATGAGCCTTATCATGACCTCTCCACCACGAGGTTTATGGCCCATTGATAAATCAAATTTTGTAAAGCGCGGCAATTATAAAGCGTTTTTGAAACATTTTCGCGTTGGCCTTTGAAATGGGAATGAGCGATTTTAGATTTTCAAAAGTTCCAAACCAGCCTCGCAGGTGGGTTTGAAGTGTGAAAATATTATCTTGAAAACCTATTACAGCTCGAAACTTTGGGTCCGTATCCCCATTGATTGGAACCTGGTGCAGGTTCCTACAGCTGATTTTTTTCCCCAACACATCATCATGTCCGCTGGGCAGCTGAACGGACATCAACCACCTGCCAGTCCTTCCACACCCCTAGCATAATCCAATGGAGGGCCGGCGCAAAGCGCCAGTCGCAGCGCAACGGCAAACTCCGAGGGGGAGGGGCAGGGAGGGGCTTGCCAGTCAAGTCGCCACTTTGGCCTGAGAGCTGCAAGCAGTTTTGGTGGGCAAAACTTGTCCCCTCTGTTTCTTTCACTTTCCCTGACAAGTTTCTTCTTCTTGTTACATCAATGGATAGGCCTGAATGAAGGCCTACTTCCTTGTTCTGCCTCTGTGTTTTTGCACTGTCTCTTCTGTACCATTGTACTTTGGATTGAGCTGCATGATTGTCCTAAAACACATTTCATCTCATAGACAGTGGTATATTTGACATCACTGGTAATTGATCTGCTCCTCTCTTCTATCTTACTTGGTTTTTCCTTCCCTAGCCTCATCACTCTCTTAGAGATTTTCCCTTATCTTATGCTATTGTTCCCCTACCCGCTAAAATAATGCCAAAAGGATTCATCATCCACATTTTGACTTCAAAAACATCAAAATTGCATCTCTTAAGAGATTCTGGGCACAACCAATGGGCATTGAAGCCACCATGCAAATGGTGGATTGTCTGTGACACAAAATCACCAAGTCACATGTTGGTAGGGGAGCTTGGTCATCTTTGATCCTACAAGAGATACACACCTCAACTCTTTCACTTTATTCTCACCCTTATTCCTAACTAAGTATTGACATTGTTGGATAGCTTTTAACAGGCCATCAAAATTCTTCAGTCCCAGAGACCACCATGAGGCAATTACCCCTATGGGTCTTTCCAAAGCACAGCTTTGGTTGGGCTGGAGCTCTTCTCTGGTGAGGAAAAGTTAATTCACAAAATCCTCCTTATAAAAGACCTTGTACCATTTCTTTATGACATGTTAATGAGATTACTGAGCCATGAAGAGGTCATAACACTTCTGAAGATACTTCTGAAGAAGACACACTTGAAAATGAAAGCTACAAATCAGATGATGAGTCAACCAATATTTCAGAGTAGCTCTCCACAGTTTCCTATAAACCAATTCATTCTAACATTCAAGATCAGATTTACAACCAAGCCCTCAGGGTAAGACATCATTTTCTGAATGCCTGGTTCAATGTAGATTTTTACTAATCTAATTCCATGCATTTTCACATCATTCAGATATTTACCACTATATGGTTGATGCTCAATTTTGCTCAAAATAGGTTCAGCAATGCACTTCAACTCAATAAAAAGTGTGATTCTTTTCCTGTGGTGTATCTTATCTATCTATCTTCATAGACAGAGTGAGGATATCAAGAGTCAAGAAAGCTTCAAACTGACTTAAGGCAGAATATTCAGAATCTCTTTCTGGGTTGCAAACAGCAAAGGGCAGTAACAGAAAATGTTTATTGACAGAGTGTTGGGGTATGATCACAAGTGAAATTCAAGTCTTCCACAGCAAAATCAAAGAGTAATCAATACAAACAAAGCAGAAGATCTCAGTTCATCAGCTTCATGGTTTTTCTTTCCACAGCATCCAAGAATATATGAAATATGTTGGCCTTGCCTAATGAGGAAGCACCACAATATCTACATTGAAGTCACTGCCAAAGAATCAGCATTGAGAATCAAAACCACAATGTCATTAGGCACAACATGCCCCATTTCTCCTAAAATGTGCATAGAAAAAATTGATATTGAGCAGAAAGTCCATCAAACTTTTGTTGGGAATTTTATCACACCTTTCATGGCACCTAGGGTTATGTACACATGCTATATCAAAAATTTTAGTGACTATTGATTGTGCCAAGTTATCTTTGGATGCCTTTGACCAGGAACTGCAGAAGGTTTCATTACTTCAACTTACCATTTCCATATTCTTTCCCACAACCTCTAAGCAGGTTTTCACCATGATGATCTGGGAGGCTCAGATTGGGAAATTTTTGAATGTCTATTTGGCCATTCCAATCAATAAATCCACTTCCATTTGAACCAATCCTCCTATTTTTGACTAGATAATTCATGAGGCACTGGAGCTATACATTCTCAAGCTCTAGACACATCAGGAAACTTGGTTAAAAGACTGTGATGAACATTGTTGAGTCACTCTTTATTGAGAAGTTGTTCTATTGCAGCCAGTAGTAGTAACTAATTGATAAATAAAAAAATCAATAACAAGAATTTGAGAGAGAAAAGACATCAGAAACACAACTGAAACTCAGGAATCAAAGGAGAAACTAATTGCTTAAATCAACACTCTTGACAAGAAGACACAAAACACACAAGCGACTACAACAGAAATAACAGACCACAAGACAAGCTGAGAAATCATCAAACATTGAGCAAGAAATATACAAAAGATAATATTGAGGAAAATATGATGGTTTAAGTACCTTGATCCTCCTCAGTTTGATGTCTGATTGACCAAATCTGTTTGGTTGAATTGACTAGTGATGAGTGTACTGAAATTTGAGAATTTATTGCTTTGTGTCACCTGTTGATTCACTGGATCTTGAGTATTCTCAATGTGGTGTTTTTGGTGGTTGTGTTGATAATTTATTGAGTTGATTGAAAGCAATGAAAGAGCAAGGAAAAAACCTCCTTGCCGAGTTTCATCCCACAGAGATCATGCAAGAACAACAACCACCACTACAGCGTATGCATGTGTCAATTACCTCCCATGACAAAGACAAGGAAAATGTGGGACTCAACCCACATCAAAATCATGGTGAAGACCTACTACACCTGTTAAGCTAGGCCTTCTGATGCACGGCATACAGAGGCACAACACCCCTACCTATGCCAAGCATCTGAGACCCCAGGCTAGTCCCTATCAATCCATATTGGTATGCAGCTGTTCCCCTCATGACTAAAAAGATGACTAAAGCTCATGCTAGGAGCTATAACTGGGCTCATAAACTGAAAAGACAAGGACAACTGTGGGACTCAAACCCACATCACAGTCATGGTAAAGACCCACTGTAAAGCTCAACAGTGTCAGTGAAGACCTTTTGCAGAGTGTTGAAAGGGATGAATGAGGATATCTGCCTTTATGTGATTCTAGACACTACCAAAACCTCTAATCTTTGATTTCAAGATTTAATAAAGTGATAGGAGGGGTGTATCAAGATACTACTTTTTTTTAGAAGTGGATGGAGTGTGGATAGATGAAAAAGGGGTGTTGAAGAGTGAGTGAGAGATTATTGATCAGAGTGGGAACTGAACAGAAGTTGGTTTTGATAAAGATGGATTATGATTTATGAGTGGTGATGAGTGGTGAGTGATGAATGATGATGAGTGATGTGTGATGTGTGGGAGTAAGTGCTTCAACCCGGGATTGAACACAGGTCTGTCATATGCTGAGTCATCCTAATCAAACAAAGCATTGAGCCTAACCAAAAGGCTACAAGACTGGCTGAATGGCTACAGTCTGATTAGGATGTTACAGTGTCACATACCACCCTGTGACAAGGTCCTAGTGATGGGGGTATATTAATTGAGAAGGGGTTTGAGTTTGAAAGGGGAAATAGCCTATGGAAAATGAACCTGTTAGACCTAGGTCTTGACCAGTACTTGAACCAAAGGCCTTATGAAAGGGTTGTATAGGGTTTATTGAATTATATAAGGGTTTTAGTAATATAGATAAGGGTAAATATGATTGACAAACTATAATATTGAGGGGCTAATAATATAAGACTAAGAAGTGTATGTGTAAAATCTGATACCAAGATCTTGTGAGGAAGGGGGAATGACAAAAAATATACAGGCTTATATAGACAAGAATGAGGCTTATATAGACAAGAATGAGGCTTATATAGACAAGAGGCTTAATAGACAAGAATGAGCTATATAGACAAGAATGAGGCTTATATAGACAAGAATGAGGCTTATATAGACAAGAATGAGGCTTATATAGACAAGAATGAGGCTTATATAGACAAGAATGAGGGATTTTGGCTGGACGGAATGCACAGCATTGAGTGATTTTAGCTAGAATGTGGGATTTGTGCTGGCCTGGAAAAACCATGGAACACACTAGAACAAACAAAACTGAACTAAAATACACAGCCATCAGGTGATGTGCCTGCACATCCTGTCAAAAAAGTGGTGCCATAGAAGGAAAATACACTAAAATAGCTCAGATCTTGGATGAGGTGAGTGATGAACAGCCACATACAGACTAAATTAGTTCAGATCTTGGAAAATACACTAAAATAGACTGCATGAGTCATGTGATCAGACCAAACACACTAAATTAGATCAGATCTTGGAAAATCCACTAATTCAGACTGCATGAACCTGCATGCATGTGTACATGACCATGTGATTGAGTGTATTGGGTGTATGAGTTTTTGGTTATGTAGTATGTACTGGGTTTTGTAAAGAGTGTGATATTTAAATGACAGTGGTTGGTTGGTGATATGTACTGATGGTGGCCAAGGAGGGTGTGTAACTTCTGATCCAAGGGGTTTGAGAGGTTGCTGTCCAAGGTGACCATATGGTAAATTAAGCTGTAGAGTCTGTTTCTCCAATCAGATATGCTGATTTCTGGCCTATAGTATGAGAAAAGATAGAAAAATATAAATGAAAAGAGGAAAAGAATAAAAGAATAAAAGAATAAAAGAATAAAGAATAAAAGAATAAAAGAATAAAAGAGTAAAAGAAATGATTTTTTAATTTTCAACATTTAAGAGTACCACAGTGTGGATTTAGAATGGGATGAATTGAGGAAGCCTCTGAATTTCCAAATATTAGGTAAGTCAATCACAAGCTAGGCTTGAAAGCTATGTACACTGCAAAAAAACTTGATCAACTGCCTGCAGTTGACATTCAGCATGCTCCAGCCAAGCTGCCATCCAAACTCCACATGTTCATATGTAGATTTTTTGGCACAGTCACTGTGCAGTGTGCACAGTGACTGTGCATCCAAGCTTGGTTGAATCAATATTGGAGAAAGGTTTGAGTAACACCACAAGCTTCCTTCGACTTTCAGCATGTCAACTGCAGGCAGTTGAGCATGTTTTCCCCCAGTGGTAAGTGATAGTTTGTGTCTTTCAGACAACACACTGATCACTAGTGGTGAAGGGCTTTCAATGACATCAGATGTTAAACAGATACAATTATTCATTGGATTTTCTGGTTATTACAGGCAAAAAATTAATATTTTTCAAAAATTAGTGGTTCTCTGTACAAACTCACCAGTTTCAATGCGGAATTTGATATCAAAGAAGAAGAGGTAATTCTTGTCAAAAACTACAAGAAATACTCAATTTGGATCCCACACTCTGCATAGCATTCTCCAGATAAATTTCAAAGAAGACAGATTAATATATTAATTCTTTAGAAGAACCCTGGTTTAAGTCCTTTAAAATACTTCAAAGACAATCGATTGACCTTGATGGGTTATTGTACCATAGGACCAAGCACACTAATGTAGCTACTAAATGTGACCGAAAATACATCCATCTATTTCTCAAACAATGTCCTAACATCCGTATTTTTCAGTCATTGAATTCAAGGCTATAATTTGGCAGAGAGCTTCAACTTTAATAAGCTGGTAGCCAATATGAAATTACATTATAACAGGTGTTGCTTTTTTTTTAAGTGCCACTGATTTCAGAGCGGAGTTTGGTTCAAGAGCCTGCTGAGATTCACATCACGAAACGCGGCATATATGTTGCTCGAATTTTTCATGGCTTCGGCGTCGACGCTCCCGTTTTTACTTTATCTACCAAGTCAACCTCCTCGTCAAAGTCAAATCCTGTAAATGAAAAGATAGAAATCAAGACATAGGTTAGTGCTTTTGAAATCCGCCTTAAAAAGAGAGATGGGGGGAGAATGCGACGTACGCAACATTTCATCGTCGGGTAGGCTGGGAATCAGCCACTCTTCAGCACCGCCTTTCAGCCAATCTGGATTACTCTTGGTCAGGTTTTCTAATTCGGCCTTCGTGCGACTATTTGAAGGACCGGCACGAATCCAATTGATTAACTTTATCCTGCCAATGGCGTCGAGCTCGAGCTTTTTGATCAGTGACCTAAAACAGAAGCCATGTGCATCGAGGTCGTGTTTGAGAGCGGCTTCGACAGATGGGGCGGTGACGGAGGGATGTATCAAGGTGAGGGTAGGAGTGCTGGCATCTTCAACCCAATCGTCCCACTGGTCATCCCCCTCAAGGGGCTGATCGTCGTCCGACTCTGAGGATGCCGAGCCTGCGTCGAGTGGCACAAATCCACGATTACCTGAAGTTGTAGGGGGCGTCTCATTGTTTAGATAGGCATCCCACGGAATCGAACCAGGCGCATCGACACAGCTTTGAGACATGATATCGTCCTTGACCAAGAGTGATACTGTGTTGAATCTGAATGGGTTTTTTTGCTACGCGGGTGCACCACAGTAATAAATTTGATTCACATGAGATAAGCATATATGCATATGCATATGCATGGGCGCGGTCGGGATGGCTGATTGCTGTGCGCGCGCGAGGAGAGCACCGACGGGCCAAGCGGCACAAAGCTACTTCGGCGCGTAGCCATGTCTCCTTGGGATGTGGGTTGCTCATCAAGTTACTTGGTGGTTTACTCGCTGGAGTATCGACAGTTATTTTTGAGTAACCAGCAAGTGATCAGATCAGCTAAATAATGGGTTCTCGAAAGATGTATACAAAAGAGCGGAGATAAGTTTTCTTGTCAACAGTCAGCTGATGTTATAGGAAAATATTTTGGTTTTAACCATCTAGAAACTGAGCGAGGGGAAGAGAAAGTAAGATTATTGCGAAATTTGAATTCTAAGGTGAGTATTTCATCATTAGGGTACACATTAACATTATCTTCAAGAGACTTTTGAGAAGAATGTCGAGAAAGCTTGTCTTTTTGCTACTTGATGCCCTGCAACTCGTTGTGCTTCTTGGGGTACGGACATTGTTTCCTTAATCTTCCCACTTCATTAAACTGCATCCGTATCCGGGAACCTCCTCGGTTGCTCGGGAGAGTGGATGTACTCCTCGGGGTGGAGGTGCTTCAGACGAGCACTCAATGGGGTGAACCCTAGAGTATCATGGAATTTTCAACAACTGACAAGGGTAACTGAAAAAAAAAGAACTCAAAATCATCGGAAGATAGATGGTGAAACTTCTGATACGTACAGTCTTCCCGAAGAGGCCAGTTATCCCTAGGCACCACTGGGAACGGCTGAGTGTCAATCTGAGCGATTACGGTGGACCGGTCTTCGCTGGAGCAGAACAGAAGAACAAATGCGTGTTAATGGAAGCTTCTGTGGACCGCCGGGAAGGGAGTCTCTTACATTGGATAGAGCGCGAAGCGCAGCTTGTATCGCCCAAGATTTTTGACACCAATGTCACCCAAAACGAATAGCCACTGGGTCTCACCGTTCGGTGATTCCGGACCACAGTAATCGAGGGCGGTCGGTAATTTATCGAAGTTAATTGCTTGCAAAGGCACCTCTTCCAAATGCTCATTGTTGTTCCCCACCTCGATTAGATGCGGGTATAATGTGAGTCTCTTAGCCTCCTTCACCCCCAAAGTGCTAAATGTGGTGGGAGGTGAGACTATCAGCAGTACAGCCAGGAGATCATCAAGCCAAGTTCCAGAGTTCAGGTCAAGAAACTTGCACTGGCTTTCCGTTAACAAGTCGCCTGACCTCAATAACCGGAGCTGGCACTATTGGAAGGCCAAGACGAAAGGGGCCATAAACTTCTTCCGGTGTCTCGGCCCCGAATTCCGGCTGCTGGATTACTCGGAGATCCCACCTTGGATCATTACGGTCAGACCTTCCAAAGTCAAAAATTAAACGGTATCAAGGAGCAATAGGGATCAGCCGTTAAGCCTTGGCGGCGAGATGTACGCGGGGGATGGTTAAAATGGGCACTCACATTGCTGCGGGTTGATAGGGTCAAAAACTTTCGCAAAATAAGAAAACTGTGGAAGCAAACTAATTTGACGCGCAACTGGAAAAACTTTCGCAAAGTAAGAAAAGTGTGGAAGCAAACTATCTTGACGCGCAGGAGAAGGGTGAAATTCTGAGAGGTTTATATAGCTGTAGTGTTCATTCTGAAAATTATCTTGCACTTCGCTTGTTGGCCCTCAGTGTGACTCAAGGGTCCCCATCACCTCCTACTCTTAGGTACCTCTAAATATAAGGTTTGCATGGCGTTGGAACTTACAGGCATTGAGAAAAAATTAGCATCCCACAAGGCGGGCATGTACCAACCCAAAATGGACAGAAAGGGAATAAGCGCGGTGCAGAGCACCAGATTCGGATGGCAAATAGTCCATGACGTTGAGTCCATTGGAGTTACAGCTACTGCAACCATTTACCCAAAGCAACGGGTCTTCATCGAAAGAAATTTGTATTAGCGTCTACACGTGAAGCGCCGTACTATCCTCCGAATTAGTTGAGGCTCGGGGAAACTTCCTACTTGGAACACGCGCCAAGCCCTCAAGTGGACCGCGACACGGTAGGGTGGCATCGCCCCTATCGACACCTCCGACATAACATCCATCAAAGTATTACATGGTAAGTGCGATACGCATGACTTGAAGCGCCCCGCATTCATTCTTGCTCCTTACCATACGCACAAAACTTGAACAAATATTCGCAAATTCATCAGTAGCAGCGGGTGGACTTCCAAATGAAAAGTGTACCACGAATTCAACGGGAAGGCTTGTCCTCTTGGAGACAAGCTATGCCTTAGTCCAAAATGAATACTTATATTTCTTATTGACTTGACACAGTGTGCTGGATTTTTACCCTATGCGCTATGCGCTCTGCAAACCCTTGTACATCATTCCAAATGCAGCTGCTCCTCCGGAAGAAAGGTTTTCGTACCTCGGGATATACCCAGTTTCAAGAGGTTCGAGGGATGCTCTCGCTTCATTTACGTACCAGCTACAGCTACCTCAATCTCGTCGTAAATGTGTTGGCGGGCCTAGGGCAGGCACCTTCAAATAGAAAAGGACGGAGTGTGATTTTGAGCTCCCCATTTCCTGATTTCTGCCTGCTTACATAGGAGGAACAGAAATGTAAAGGCAGAATCATGGAATGCTGTTATTTGAAACCATGCAAGTAGCAGATTAGGGCCTTTTAATCAAGCTGAAGGTTATAAGGACAATTTGAATTTGGTAGTCTCTTTGGTGATGACCTTTTCGAATGTTTTGTATTAGCGTTGCATTCAGAAAATCAAACAAACGAGCTGTTTCTTGATTAATGAGCATTGATGACCTATTTACGTCGTCGGAATTTCCTTGCAAGCAGCTTCCCAGCGGAATATACCACGAAAAAGTTGAGTTCTGCAAAACTGTTGAAGTACTTCCTAATATCAACTCCCCTCTTACCCTTATCTCTTAGTATTACTATGCCATACTGCTGTTTTGCGATGCGCATTGCGCATGATAGCCGGTCTTGGAAGGCACCAAGCTAGCCGGCCTCGCCGTTGCGTGGCATGATATCCTTCCCGCCGAGCGTTGGGCTGCGCATGTGTTCCTGGCCCCACACTCCTGATACCAACGCGTCAACCTTACACTATATAACTGAGGCAATTGTGTGGAAGCGAAATGGGCCTCCTCATCAGTTTCTTGGATTCAAAATCTAACTCATCTCTTACTCACAATACAAACTCAAGACTTTCAGTCACATCAACAGTCATTTCAAGTTTATCACCTTGATTCTTGAACACAAGATGTCCAGTCCAACAGTACCTACAGAGCTTCCGGTCAATGAGACACCCTCGGATGTAGATGTTTTGATCATCGGAGCCGTCTGCCGTTTTTCTTGAGTCTTGTATGGCAGGATTAAGTGACTGACTTGTTTCATCTCTTCAGGGCCCAGCCGGTCTGATGGCAGCGGCCTCTCTGGCCCGTTACGGCATTCACAACGTTCGAATCGTTGACAAAAGAGGCACCAAGGTATGGTCTCAAATTTATCCTTCTGTGGTATTGTGGATGAGATGTCATTTCGCCTTCGATATTCCCTACTCACCCTCGATTATTTCTTCTCCAACTGTTAGGTGTTTACCGGCCAAGCAGATGGACTAAACCCGCGATCTTTGGAGGTAAGTCAACAACCACACTGGTGTAGATCTCCCTGACGAACTTCAAAATAATAATCTTAATGATATCGACAGGTTTTTCAAGCACTTGGAATGGGAGCTCGATTATTCGAAGAAGTCAACGCACTGGGGGAAATCTGCTTCTGGAATCCCGATACTGAGGGTAGAATTGGACGTACTGCTCGCATTCCTGATGTAATTTGATTTCATTTGTTTACCCCATCTACCCCGAATTGTGCTCAAGATCATTAATGTCCCTGCGCGTATGGTGCGACTCCAATCCAGACTATTCCAGGAATATCACCCTATCAACAATCCGTTGTTCATCAAGGAAGGATTGAACGCATGTTTTTGGATAAGATATCCGAATGGTCAACACCACCTACCGCCAGCATGTCGACCCAACCAGACTGTGTTGTCCCCTTCCCCGCATGAAGATAGAAAGGGCTGTATGTCCTGAAATGCTCACCCTGCCGCCTCTGACCGCGTCCGCATTATCTGACTTACCGGAAGATCGTATCACTGTTCGACTGCGTCATCTCACTCAAGAAGAAGCTCAACCGGCACAGTTTTCACCTATGGCTGCGGATGGCATATTCCGATCCAACATGTTCCAAGATGATGCATTGGATGTAAACCCAGTTGGTCTTCCTAGTGAAGAGGTTATTGAGGAAGTCCGATGTCGCTTTGTCATTGGCGCCGATGGTGCTAGGAGTTGGACTCGGCAGGCGATTGGATACAAATTGGTCGGAGAGAGTGATGATTTCTTCTGGGGTGTTTTGGATGGAATTCCGATTACCAATTTGTAAGTTTTCATGAAAGTGATACAGTTATCAGTAACGAGTCGGCATATCTGAGATGACTCCCTTGTTCTTCGTGACGGTTATAGTCCCGACATTAGGATGCGGTGTGCCATTCATTCCGCCCAAAATGGTTCAGTCATGATTATTCCAAGAGAGCAAGATATGGTTCGTCTTTATATTCAGATACCCCAACCGACGAAGGGCACACGGCCGAATCGTGCGGATGTCACTCCCGAGAGACTATTGAAGGCAGCTCAGTCAATCTTGGCTCCTTACACGATTGAAATTCCAAAGGTTGAATGGGTGAGTTTTCTGATTGCCCTTCAGCGCGTCTTCTTTCGGCTGACGTCTGCTTTGAAAACTTAGTATACCTGCTATGAGATCGGCCAGCGATTGGCTGATCACTGGGTGTGGAATGACCGGGTTTCATTGCTGGGGATGCATGTCATACCCACTCTCCGAAAGCAGGCCAAGGAATGAAGTAAGTGCAAATGACACTTACCTGAGTGAGAAGAAGTATCTGACCTAGCTGGTATTAATTGTGCAGCATATCTATGGCGGATACATTTAACTTGGCGTGGAAATTGGCACATGTCCTGCAGAAAAAGGCCCATCCCAGTATTCTGAAAACCTATGAAATTGAGCGAGCCCAAGTAGCAGCCGAATTGATACAATTTGACCAAAAAGTAACTAAAAGTTTCACATCCTTTCCAATGCATCACAATAATTACTTCCCAGGTAGTAAGCACAGTCTAACTTATCTTAAGCAACTTGCGCAGTTTGCTCGCTTATTCTCAGGAAAGCCAGCGAAAGACGTGCTCGATGAAACAGGAATATCCCTGCAAGAATTTCAAAGCACCGTTCAGAAAGGGAACATCTTCTCCAGTGGCACCTCGGTCGATTACCCATCGAGTTTACTAGTAGTAAAAAATGGAAACCAGCAAATGACAAGTGAACTGGCTAGCAACCTTCCCATAGGCCCTCGCCTCTACAGTCGGCAGATGGTGGGCGTGTCTGATGCCAAGCCATACATGCTGGGGGATTTAGCTTGCGCAGACGGCCGGTGGAAAGTGCTGCTCTTTGCCGGGGATGTTTCGCAATATTCTGGATGTAGGCTTCGTTTGGACAAGCTATGCCAATTCCTGGCTGGCGATGCAGCTAGTCCTATCACCAAATACACGCCTAAGGACAGCGACTTGGATTCGGTGATTAATGTGTTGACCATCCTGGCTTCGCCCCGTGTTAAAATGGAGTGCGAAGACTTCCACGAGGTGCTTCGACCGAAGGTAGGCAAGCACGGCTTCCAGTCTTACAAAAAGATGTGAGTCTTACCTGTCCTTCCAAATTTACCGGAAAACTGGTGCTGAGAATTTATGTTTTAATTAGCTTCTCCGATGACGAAAGCTACCATAAAGGACACGGGAAGATCTATGAGAATTTTGGAATCGATCCTAAGGTTGGATGTATGGTGGTCGTTCGACCCGATCAATATGTCTCGTTGGTGACAAAAATAACTGATCACACTGGACTAGGTAAGAGGTACTTTTCACTGCCGCTCATACTACCTCTGGAAGCTGACTATTTTCTTGGGTGTCTTTCTAGCTTCTTTCTTTGATTCCTTCATGCTGCCTGTTGGGAGTTCTCCAACGGCCAGCTCAGGACCTCTAACATCATCGGCTATCAAAGCATAACTTCAACACGTTTCGTTATTTCCTACACTTTTACATCGAATTTCACCTAATTTATGTTTGTAAGGATATGCTGGTTTTTCAACATCTTGTAGAAGTGGAAGTAAATCTGTACAGAATTTATAAGTATAGTAATAATACAAGCACAGTAATAAGCATGGTGCAACATGCAGCAGCAGGAAGAGGGGACACACATGAAACACTTGAGGGTCATACATCTCAGATGACATTCAGTAACATCCATCATAACTTTGGTAATGCTCTAAAACTATGACAATCAATCTTTTCTCAAACTAGTTTGTAGTGAGTGTAGGACCTGAATCAGTGATGCAATTATTTTCATGTCATCCCATGAGATGTATTCCCCAGCACATTTTTCATGGTGGTATCTAAGTACTGTAGAGTCTTTATAGGTGAGGTGACAGCTGCGAAGCTCAGCATCTGCTGAGGGCATTGTGTAGATGGAAAGCTGAGGAAGCCCAACAAATAAAGGAAAGTATCTTCCAGAGATTTTGTGGGGCTGAGTGGAAGATTGCTTTTGCGTTTGCCAGCGGTGGATAAAGTATGGGAAGAAAGGTGGCAGTGGAGAAAACATGGGTGGAGAGTTGGCAGTGGTCATTAGGGATTTTGGTGCTTGAGCAGGTATCAGAGGAGAGTTGGGTGGACAAGGGTTGCTGTGGGTGCAATACAGACCAAACTGAGTAGTTCAAGGAGTTTGGGATTGGGCAGCAGGGTTCTGAGTGGCAAGGCAGTTGCAGGGATGGTGCGGCAGAGAGTGGAAATCAATAGCAGTGAGAGTGTGGGAAATCAATGGAATGTAATCAATTAAATGTGGGTTGCAGGGGGGAGTGAAGTTGTGGTTAGGGAAGTGGGGGCAGTGTACCTATCTATTGATCTACATAGACAGAATGCAGATATCAAGAGTGTAAACCCCCTCATCCTTTGGGGTTCACAAGACAGTCACAAGGAGTGACATAAGCACTAAGTAGACTACCTTGGCTTTCTTCCTCACCTAGATGGCAGAGATTCTTTCTCTCCTGTCTAGGTAAGTGGTCTCCCCTTTCCCTCTTGCCTCTCAATTCTCTGCTCAGATTCCAGTCATGAAGTGATTGTACCTACAGAGAGATTCTTTCTCTCCCGTCTAGGTGCAATTCACCCAACCATTGGTTCTAGAATTCCTGCCTGTGCCTGCCTTGCCTTCCTAAAGATCAAGTGAGGGACTCAACCCTTACAAAGAGTCAATTTATGCTTCAAATAACTCAAGGTTGAAAGGGAGTGTTTATTATTGGAGTGAAGAGGTATACTTATCCAAGTTTTCCATAGTGAGACTAAAGAGGACTCAATACAACCAGATGACACCTCTCAGCTAAAAGCTACACAGTACTCTGATGTTTTTGAAATAGAGAAATATGCCATATTGTAGAAATCAAGAGAGAGAATGCTTGTCAAACAAGCAGCCCCTTTACTTGGATTGCAAGGTTTTGGTATGCCAGACCCCAAAGGTGAGCAAAGATAAGAGAGGCACTAACTTGAGGATTTTATTTCAATTGAGAGGGAAAAAAATAATTATTTCAAGGAGTCACAGCTTGTTAACAGCTTCAAAACTTGGCAAGGGACAGGACATGAATTTTGGTCTGAGACTCTGAATGGGAATCTGGACAAAACCCTGGTCTGAATATTAAGAGAACAATCTAGCTACAAACATGTGTTTCTTCAAAGGGCTCAACATAACATAGCAAGGTTTATGAGATTTATCTTTGCAGAGGAGAATGAAAGAAATGGAGACTGGGACTTGGAGGAAGAAAGAACAAGAGATTGGGGTGCTATTTGCAAAAACATGGCCTGTACTGTTGTATGCATTGATCTGTGACTCTCCATCATCTGACACTAATTGTAACACCACCACCAAGCCTGGCTGGCTTGGATCATTATCCTTGTCTAAATGGGCTGCTTCACACCAAGGTAATATGGACTGGAATCCTCTGATGTAGTGGAAACCTAAGGTATATCTTGAATCATCAGAACACACAAACTGCCTGGTACAATTCTACTGCCATCAATAATCCATTGGGTGGTCACATAGAGTTGTAGCAGTGCCATAATAAATCCCCTTCCCCAAAAATTAGTAAAAAAGAGTTATCATGACATGGGTAGAGACACATTTCCCAAGACTGTTTCTATTTATCTATACACAGGGTAAGCTAAGAACTGTTCATTTTTCTTCATGCATCTTGATATTTGTACATTTAACTTGCGTTGCTTGGGTGGCGTTTCCGGACAGGATATTGGCCATGGCCCATCAAAATCAACAGTGCATTTGGTATATTCTTATCGAGGGTCTATGTATATTGGCTGAAAAGAAGAAAAACGTAAAGAAACGAGTTTTCAAGGATATGTTGCCTGAATTTGTAGTACCTTAAAAGCCAATGCAATCCGGGTAAATGAGAAAGGGTAAGGAGGGGGATTATTTTTCGGATTTAGTTTTGGGACGGGGGCGATTGAAGGAGTCTTGAACGTGGAGGAGTTCGAGTTTGGACTGTTTCTGGAGGTCTTCGAGTTCGGCCTCGCGGCTGACCAAGCGACGTTCCATGCCCTGTACGAGCAGCTGGACCTGTGCCAATTGGAGGCTGAGTTTCTCCGCCGGCGAGTCGGGAATATTGGTGCAGGAGTTGACGGTCGGCAACGGCGGTCCATTAAGCCGCTGTGGAAGCGCCGCTCGGCTCAGCGTGCCCCCGGCGAACCCTCGTGCATGCTAGAGATCGTCTCCTCCACTCTGGCCCATACACTTTCGTCAGCAGATTCGCCATCTTCATCATCCGAACCCTCGTGGCTTCTAGCTCTATTACCGATCGCTCATTCTCTCGCTGATATCCACTCAGCAACTGGAAATAATACCAATACCGCGGATGAAACATAGTATTGAAAATTAGCTTTTTTCTTTTATTATTGTGATGAGAAGCGTGGTCCGAGAAACAGCAAAAAAGAAAGGAGACGAAGAGCTAACCTTTTCTTGTTCGTCAAACTGTCTCTCTAATTCCTGATATTCTCTCTGACCCAAGACTTTCCCGTCGGTTGTTTTAGCTTTGTTCTCCGTTTTCAGTTCGTTCAACTCGCGCTCCAATTGCGTATTTTGAGGGTTAACTCTTCGCGAGCATTCTGAGATTCGGCAAGCTGACGACGCAGGTTAAGGATGGTGGTAGATTCGTTGGGTTTGGATGATGCCTGATGATGTAATGAGTCTGATGAAGGAGATCGAGGATGCATCGAGTTGGACGCAGTTTTGTTATAAGGTTTTAGAGATTCGTCTGTGATGGGTGGTCTCGCGGAGGTGGATTTAGAAGTTGATGGGTAACTGGAATGATGGGAGGGGATGATGGGTTCGGCGTCGAGGTTATCGACTTCCTCCCAATCAGTGACCACCTCCTTGTCGGACGATTTGCCGGGGGTTCTTCTGGCCGAGGGCGTAAGTCCGAGAGACTTGAGGATCCCGCCCGAGTCTTCGTCCGCCTTGGCCTTACGAATCGCCATGTCCTTCGAATTGATTAATCTGCGTGCTTTGTTCAGGGTCGGTTTGGGGACCAGTCGTGAGGATGTGGACGGCCCTGTGATGGTCTCGGCGAGTGATTGCTTGACGAACGAGTTGTCCTCGGCGGCCATGGTCTGGAAATAATATGCCGTGATTGACTAGCTTGGGTGCAGAATTGGAAGTGGTACTCCCCAGGTTTTAGGGTGCGAGTGGATTCGCCAAGTAGATCTCGTTGGTCGTCAAGTGTTCTCCTCAAGAAGTATCCTCGAGTGGTGCACAAAGGAAAGTACATCATCGATCGCCACCACCAGCACGCGCCCTTCCAACTAGCACATTGCTAATCATCATCACCAACCCATGACATCACATCCGGGTGTGTATGCCGGCACAATACAGCCCCATGGGCGAAAAAACCACCTGAAACCATGCCCCCAAAACCCTTTTTGGAGATGAGCAACAAGCTGTGGGATTTTCACTGATAACAGATGGCGAAAAGCATAATCCCACAGTACCCGTGAGACATGACCCAAGACCACGGCTTTGCGGGCAAGCTTGTTCATGCGGATTTCCGCCAACCTGAGGGACTTAGCAAAAAATGCTAAGTCCCTCACATCCCACATATAAATAACCACCTCCAAGAGGTTCACTTCTCCGCACCCACCAGTGGCCACTTCCAACATTCGAACCTCCCACTTCTGTCAGCCTGGTGCCCATCCATTTTAATTTTCGTGTTGCTTAACATTAATACTCACTTTGCTCTTGCCTTTATCACCTTGTTTGCATTGAGAACCCTCTAATCTCAAATTCTATCTTTGCTTCGCAACTCAATTATTCCGACACCATCTAATACCACCCTCCACCACTGAACTTAATATTTCACTTATTCTACTCTTTCGCCGTCACTCTGCAACTTCCATTCCATAAATCTCACACCGGGACAAAGTCTTACCAGGCTCTCACCACACATCCCGCCAGCGTCGGAGTACCTCTCCCGGGTGCTAGGTTCCTTTCTTATCTACCACTCACTATCAAACCACCCAGAACCGGCCAACGTCTACACCACACTTCCCCTCTCCCTATTTCAAGACCCCATCTTACGTCATGTCTGCCATTACTTACCCCTTCATATCGTCAATACACGAAATAGTCCCTAAAGCCTTCACCGAAGAAATTCCACCTCCTCCGGGAGTCACTGTGTTGCCCAATGCCCTCCGCCTTGTCCGCAAGGTGTCTGGTGTGTCACCCTCCTTCCCAACACACCCAGCCCGATTCACTATACCTGGTTCTTCAATCAAAGAAGCAATGGACTTTGTGGAAGCCATGCAGTCCACAATATTTTGGGCGGCTCATCGGTCGAAGCACAATCCACCTCCGCCAACCAACCGTGTGACAGGGGGAAGACCCGTTGAGGTGCGATTCAAGCTAGATTATCAATGTCCATGCGCTGGCGCCCTCATCCCGGTACCCAACTCACGCAAGAAGCACTTCACATCACGTCGATGCGGGTGTGAGGCACGTTTCAGCATCTGCCTTCACATTCCAACTAACTCGCTCCGAGTCACCTGGTTTTGGCGCCATAATCATGACCCACACTCGCTGGAGGCGATGCAACCATCTCGGATCCCCAGGATTGTCGCCAAATGGTTGCAAGAAAGGTTGAGCAATGGGATGGGCTGGGCCCAGATTCAAAAGCTGTTACACAGTGCTGACTTGCTATGTGTAGGTCATTTCATTTTTAACCTTGTTCTCATGTTCTACATTATTAATCATTCCCCTTGAATCCTTGCAGGGACGCTCGGCTATCAGCATACCCGAAAGCCTTTACTTACAATACGATCAAGTACGATACTTGATACGCAAACAAATTCGAGTCCTTGGAAAGAAAGATGCAGATGTGTTCAAGTCCCTAGCAATGTGGAACGCTGAACTTATGCGAGCGAGTTGGAATACATACCTCCCGACCCCCTCCGACTCGCCCGACTACATTTTTGCATTTCAATCGGCATGGCAGAAGGAGCAGATGCTTCTCCATGGGAAGAGCATGCTTATGCTCGATGCTACTCACAATACCGTCAGCAACTATTTGCTTGGGGATGGACGCAAGGTGAGTCTATACACCTTCATGATCCGGGATCCGGTTGTTGGGAAGGGACTCCCTGTATGCTGGGCATTCACCTGTTCCCTTGCTCAGTAAGTTTTTTTCCTCTTGCATGCCTGATTGACAACAAACATTGAAATACATTTGCATATTGCAGGGAACCGATTCAGGCGGTATTATCGTGGCTCAGGGCTTCTGCGGGCTACATCCCACGGGCGATTATGAGCGACTGCGCTATGGCGATACGTAACGCTGTGCAGGCGGCCTACCATGACATCGAAGATGCTCCACACCATTATTGGTGCATCTTCCACGTTCTTAAGGCCTATCGCACTCGAGCAACTACTTATGTCAACAATCACCTTGAAGACGCTGTCACCGATTTCAGACAGCTCATGTTTTGTCGGGTACGTCCGGACCAATTGTGGGCTGCCTTTGCTGACAAATGGGGCAATATATCGGCCCCATTTGTTAATTATGTGGCCACACAGTGGTATCAAAACATTGCCCGATGGGCCATGTTTTTCCGGATCGTAAGTGATTCCCTTGGGGTCTTCTTGCTCAGTGAGATTGCTAACGGATGGTGTGCTTTAACAAGTCGGATCATCAAGGCATTCACACCAACAATTACACCGAATCTTGGCATCGCATTTTGAAAACTCACTACCTCCCACCACCAGAGCGTCGTCGGATGGACGAAGTGGTACAAATATTTCGGGATGATGTCTTGCCGAGTTATCAGAGGAACTCTGCTCGGGTGGAACTGGGATTCCAAAAGCAAACAACCAATAAATTTCAGTTACGCGCGAAGATGTTAGCCAAAAGCTACACTCCCGAGGCTCTTAGGCTAATTGGTGCTGCTCTCAATGAGACCCAGGCGCATGTGAGTTCAAGCCGAGATCGTTTTATATTTGCCCCTCTCTCATTGTTACAGATCATGCGTGCTGATATTTCATTTATTTTCATTACAGTTCACCATCGGTTCTTTTACAAATCCTCTCGAGGCTACTTGGACCATCACTCGTCAAGCAGGACAGCAGGGCGGCAAGGACAGACTTACATCCTGCACCTGCCCATATTTCCACACCACAAGCAGCGCTTGTAAGCACATGTACTATGTTGCTCAACAACACCACCTGCTTGTGGTGGAAGAGCCTGAGCCCGACGAAACGGAACTGGACGATATAGATAGTGTGCTTGATATGTTGGACCAGTGGTCCTGGATGGAGGTGAACAATGTTAGTTCATTGTCCCCCCCAACTTTTTCTAGGCAATAGTTTTTACTAACCTTATCTTTTGATGTTTCCCTAGTTCTCGACAAACACGGGGACACCAAGTCGGTCGGCGCTTGCCCCCATGGGAGGAGGTCGTCAACATAACACCACAAATGTCTTGCAGCCTCAAGCATCTGGTCGCCAACTCGCTATGGAAGACCTTTGGTCACCTCCCGACTCACCCGAAACCTCAAACATTGCGCTTGTGCCTCCTGTAATTCCGTTTTCGACCGACCGGCTCCGCAATCTTCAACCAAATTTGTCATCTGATATTTATGAGATATCATCAGTTGAGAACGACGAAGTCGAAATCATTTCCGGGGGAAAGAATAGCCGAGGAAAGAACAAGCGAGCTCGCCGAGAAGAATCAACATCATCTGGGACGACTAACACAAGCAATTTGACAGCTAAGGAAATTCAGAAGGAAGTCAGCTTGCTGCAAGCCGCGGGATTGAGAGCCATAAAGAGGGTGGAGGAACACTTACGAGACCCCAAGCACCGCAAGAATTTCGGCGAGGGTTGCTCGATCGCCAGAATGGAGCAATTCCGAGATGCAGCGTTGGACAGCTTGGCCATGGTAGAAGAAGTTTGCGGCATTGGGCCGCGAAAGCAATAAGATAGTATCTCGCGCGAGTCGCCTGGGTTTGGTGCATCTCCGCCACCACGGTACAGGTTACTGGTGTGGTGGGCAGGTGTTGGACTCTTTGTTTTTCGTTAATGATTGTATGTATTTATTAATTGGTTGCCTAAATGGTGCGGCAACGGTAATGTAGTTGTTTCGAGTTATACATGAGGGAACAAGTACCGCTCCGGCAATAGCTGTCATTTATAGTAAACAGCGGCTATAGGGCAGGAGGGACTTAGGATTATTTTCGCATCGCTCTTCTCAGGCGCTGCCGCTCTTTGGCAGCGCCAATCCTGTCATAGCCAATCCGATTGCTTCGCAAATCTGCGTAGCAAGCGGTCATCACAGGCTGGGATGGAAACGGAAGACTGGTCATCCAGCGCAAACCCAATCTCACCGCAAATCTACGAATCAAGCGGTTGGCATCGGCTGGGATGGAAACGGATCACGGCTCATCGTCGGCCGGGTGTCCATGACAAATCCATGTCCCCGCCGATCTGGTAGCCCCCGGCGGTCGCTGCTTTGGAAACGGATCACCGGCTCTCACGCCGTCGATCCATACGGCCGCCGATCTGTATAGGTAGCGTCCGTCAGCGCCCGCCAATCCATGCCACCGCCAATCTTCGTAGCAAGCGGCCGTCAGCGGGTGGTATGCAGACGGATCAGCGGCCTAGTATTCATCGCAAATCATGTTCTTATTTTTTTATTTTTTATTTTTCGCTGATCAATGATCATGGCCGGTCCGCAGCATAGTTACGCGCGGTTTTTTCATCCATGCGACCCGTCTATAAAATAAGGAGAATTTTGGGAATGTTTGGCTCCCATCATTCAATTAATTCAAGCCGCAAGCCCGACAAACACATACAATAATAATAACACCTTCCTTTCACCACTTTCTTTTCAACCAGTAGCCACCCAACAAACGGAGCCATGCGATCTTTCGTCGTCGTTGCCTACTTCTTGGCTGCTGGTGCGTGATCTTTCACCTTGGTGTTGATCACTAGAAGAGACATGAAATCTGGCTGATGACTCTTACTCTTTTCTTCTTTTTTTTCCGGGGTTGTTGTGTAGCTGCCACTTGTTTTGGAGCTATAAAGGAGATCCGACCCTCTGCACAGTTTCCGACACCAACAGAACCACCTAAGGCTAGACTGTTGTAACACTCTCAAGGGTTACAGGCTCAGGGCTCAGGGCTTGTGGCTTAAGTCAAGTTTTTGATGCATTTCTGCAACATTTCTACTTGCCTTTGCGTGTTTCATTACCCATGACTGTTGGAATTCCAGTTGTTTGCTCTGTGATCTCTTCTAAGTTCCCTTTATTCTTTTGTCACTCATTAAATTGTCAGGCCCCTTTTTACACTCAAACCCCTTGTAGTCCTTTCCTCAACCACAACTTGGCGCTTGTATTAAGTCTATTAAAGTTGTGCCTGCAGTGATAATCAAAAGTTATTGGCTCTGACACTTCTGGTCCTTAAGGTGGCACATTTAGCCCCATCTTGAGTCTCTTATAGAAGGCACATTTAGCCCCTTCATCTGAGAATAAAGTACTTTTTCTGCTATTGGAATAAATTTATTTTATACTATTCTTGGTTGACCGTCAAAAATTCTTCAATGATGTAGTGATCATGGTTGCTTAATAGCTATGACGTAGGATTTGTTGTTGTCACTGCTGTTTCTTTTCACTTTTCATGATGTGGTTTTGAGAAGTCATGCACTGTTCTCTTGATTTGGTTGTACTATTTCTCTTATATAAGGTTGACTGTTAAGCTACTCAAAAAACTCAACATCAACCTCAAAAAAAATCCTAAAAAATCTTTTTGCCAAAAACCAACTTCCTGATCTTTTTGTCTTCCAACTAGAGAGAATTGCGCAGGTTCCCTGTGGATTGTGAATTTGAAATTGATGATGAAACAGAGAAATATAAAGAGAGATATAACAATGAAGCAATGAGAAAAAAAAACAAGTGAACAGAAATCAGTGCCTGCACTGGCCCTGAGCTTTTGCAATGACATCAAGATTGACCACATTGACAGTACTGTTTGATGTTTCATCTGCAGAAATAAATCCAATGGTGAGTCCAGCTACCAACATCGCGCAAGAAAGAGCCATGTAAAGTTGGCCATAACTGAATACTGAGTGTGGCAACTAGACTGCCACACGTGAGAGAGATTGGCCTTGGGCCTTGTTGATTGTTAGGGAAAAAGCTATTGAAACTGGGAACTGATTGTTAGGAGTGATGGATGACACGTGCGTGATAGATGGGCAAGGCTCAATATTCAAACCTAGTTGTATGTGAGTAGCCCAGTAGTAGATCTTGTTGCGCTGCAGAAGCATGTATTTAGTTTACCTGCCAGTGCATGATGCTCCTTTTTTCTCTTCACCAAAGTTGAGGAACCAGAGCCGGATGTACACGGTAGCTAACTACCGCTCCAGAACCTTTGTCAGGTTAGTCCGGTGTGGTAACCCTGTTTTTTAGACATCAATCCCAAAGGAGTCAACAAACCCTCATTATCAGTCCAGATTCAAATTCAGAAGCTCAATTTACCCTAGGTCACCCCCTTACAGCATGGCACAATTCTCACTGGATCAGAAGATATTCAATTTTCCCACTTTTGGAGGAACAAAGGACACATGGCCAACAGAGCAGAAGACCCCAAAAATAAACCATCACTATTTATCCCAACTTCTGGACTCTTTTGAATCAGCCCTTTCCCACCCTTCTGGAAAGGCCACACTTTCCCACCAACCCTCATCATGACAACTGTCACCCTTGGAAACTGCCACATTTGGTATCCTTTTCCATCATGTCACTTTCACACCCTTGTTCCTGTCTCTTCCCCCATTATGGAAGATAAAACATTGTATCCTTCCCATAAGCCAGTTGTTCTGTGCTTTTTTCCTTGCCTTGACCATTATAAAAGGCCCCTTCTTGTTGTAGCAGTTCCATATGAATGCACCCCCATCTTCCATACTAACAGTTGTCTAGTATTCATCACCTTATCTAGTATATTTTTCCAAATTACTACCCTTATCCAGCCTTACCACCCTATTATCAATCCAGAATAGTTTCTTTGTTTAGAAATACTATTATAACCTGCAAATCCCTGCACAAATTATCATCAGTGAACCAACAGACCCTTTATCATCCTTTGAGTATTCAACTCACCATTTTATCAACCCTCCATCCCTCCAAACACCTCCAACCTCAGTGGGTCCAATTCTAGCTAAATTAGTAGAAGAACTTCCCCTACACAAGAATCAGTAGAAGAGCAGCCAAAACTTTTTCTCTTTTTCTTAGGGTAACTCTCCCAACTCCAGCATTAGATAGGAAGGCAGGTCTTATATCAGCACCCTTAGCTTCAACTTAGATTATTCCTACTATTGTAGTTGACTATTTCCCTTCAAAGCTCTATCTCCACAAGGAGTAGTTCCACACCGGTGTGGTATTCTTAAATGTTAAAAATTGAAAATTATTTCTTTTCTATTCCTTTTCTATTATTTTCTATCACTTTTCTTTATTTCTCACTCAAAAGATGACAAACCACACAATCTGATGGAAGAAATGGACTCTACGGCCCAAATTACCCCCTGGTCACCTTGGATGGCAACTCCTTAAACCCCTTGGATCAGAAGCTACGGTCAATCAACATATGGTGTTGCAAGCCAGTTTGGGCACACCGCAAAGTTAGGCCAAAAAATGGCCAACCCCGCTTGGCCACTGCCCAAGCCCGCTTGGCTCACCCTAAAGCGGACTAGGCACAATGCCAAGCAGGCATGGCATCTTGTCAAGCCTGCTTAGCATTGGGCAAAGTGAGGGTGGGTTCAACCCAAGCCTCACTTGGCCGCACCCAAGTTAAGGTGCCACGCGCGCCCAGATGGACACCACCAGCTTTCCTCACAAAATGTAGGGGGTATCTACACAGCTGAATTTCTACATCTATTTCAAAAAGACTATTTACAACTTGAATAAATAATTTTTTTTCTGTTTTAATTTT